>CAUYLG010056878.1:0-12500 GCA_963573385.1 Cacajao melanocephalus | reverse complement strand
TCTCTGCTGCTATTTGGTAACGTTGGGTTGTTCTTGACCTGATGTTTTGGGATTTTTAATCTGGAAATTTTCTCAAAGTGTAGACTCTTAAATTCCAGGCTCAGATGATTTGTCCTAGAGTTTATACTTTGTGATCTACGTGAGTTGCCTTCAATTGGTTGGAGGCTATCAATGTACACAAATGTGCCGTCATCTTGACAGCCAGCCTCAACTTCTAAAATATTTATGAAGCATGGCATGGGCCCTTATTCACCCTCTACACATTATCTGAACAATAATATTATGCAAAGCCTTGCATTTGATGCTGCTGATTTTAGGTAAAACAGCCTAAAGAGAGAGAAAGAAAAGGAACATTATTCATTGTTGAGTATGTGCCTACATATTTGCATATATTATCTCATTTAAAACTTGCAGCAGCACGGAGGGCTAGGTGTGACCAGCTTGATGTCAAACACAAGCAAACTGAGGCAACAGAGTGAAAGTCATGTACCAAATTTCACAGCTAGTGAATGGCAGAGTTGGGACTTGAATCAGCACTGTCTGGTCCAAAGGCTTTGGACTTTGGACTCATGTTGCTAAATAGTTCCACCAGTTGCTCCTTGGGGTGAAAGGTGGGCATAGACTGACCTCACAGGACTATGGGCACACACGCATTTTGGGAAAGAACCCAGTACCTCAGTGGCTACGGACTGAATGTTTGTGTCCCCCGCACCCCCAACAGCAAATTCAAATGTTGAAACCCTAATTTGCTAATCCCCAACCTGAAAATATGGGACTTTTAGGGAGTTGATTAGGTTTAGATAAGGTCATGAGGATGGGGTCCTCATGAGAGATTAGTGCTTTATAAAGAAGACCCCAGAGAGCTAGATAGCCCCTTTCACCATGTGAGGACAGTTCAAGAGGTTTCCATCTGTGAGGAACAGGCCCTCACTGGACACTGAATCTGCCTGTGCCTTGATCTTTGACTTCCCAGACTCCAGAACTGTGAGAAGTGAGTGTTAATTGTTTAACTCACCTAGTATATGGTATTGATTTTTGTTATATCAGCCTAAACTAAGGCACAAGTGCACATATCTCTTTTATCACTTGCCATTTTAGAATTCCAGCTGATGTTCCCTACTGTACCCAGAAAACACACACAGTAGTTTCCCATGGAATTTCATACAGACCCTCAGTGAGCCCTTCCCCAATACTGAAGACAGCTTCCTCTGAGACTACAGGATGTATTGAATCCTTTATTCATTCATCCAACATGTATGGAATACCAGCTGTGTGCCAGGTGCCATGCTAGGCTTGGAGGCTCCAGAGAGATGCCCATGGCATGGTCTCTAGCCATGAGAAAAAGATAATTTGTAGTCTAGCTGGAGAGGCAGGCATGTAACTATCCTATTACCTAAGATGCTTTATTTTGCCTAGGATAAGATGGAAAATCATGAGATCCTTCCTAGAAGAGCTGGACTTGAAGAATGAGTAGGATTTTGTCACGGGATTAAAGGTGGAAAATGTTTGAGTGAGAGGAAACATTAACTGTAAAGGTACCAAAATGGGAAGAAGAAAGAGGCTGTCGTCAGCCCTAGGGAAAACTATTCCCACAGATGCTGGAACACATAGTCTCATCTCTTTCTCTTTCAGACCTGATGTTTTGGGGCTTTTTATCTCAAAATTTCCTCGAAGTATGTTTTTTTTTCTTTTAATTCTAGGTTCACATGATTTGTCCCAGAGTTCACATTTTTTATCTAAGTGAGCTGCCTTCCATTGGTTGGACACCATCAATGTTCATTAATGTGCCATCATCTTGACAGCCAGCCTCAACTTCTAAAATATTTATGAAGCCTGACATGGGCCCTTATTTACACACTAAAATATTTAACTACCAAAGATGAACAAGACCTGAAAATAGTGGGCTGCAGCCCTGGGTTCAAACTGGCTCCATTTTGCCATTTTGCACCAAAGCACTCTTAAAACCAGCTCTTTTGTTAGAAATCAAATATTAATATAAAGGGTGAATAATTCATTGGTAAGTTTGCGTGCCCGAGAAGTTCCATAGAAATCCCCAAGAGGAGATTTTGGTGCAGCAGTGACTATGTAGACTCAGCTCTTTCCACCAAGTTCAACGTGAGAAGTGCTGGCTCAGAGCATGGGCTCTGGAACTAGGCTGCCTGGGTTTTCACACAACCCTCACTTACTTGCTGTGCTGAATGTCTGCTGTTTGCCCCTCCAGATTACTCTGCACTTCACACTCTGCTCTGTGCTCCAACAGGGTGAACTCTATGGGCTGCAGCAACAAACACCTTGGACCCATGGCTTCCAGTTGTTCAACCAATGGAAAGCTCTGGCAACCCCTGCCAGAAATTAGGAAAAATCAGGCTGAGAAATGAGCTTTCCCAGCTCCCTGTCTCCCTGCTGGATCACAATGGGTCCAACTAAAGGCCACATCTCCTCTCAGGTGGACTGTCCACGTGGCTTCCTCTCTAGGCTCTGGTAACTACTCCCTCCTCTCACTCCTTCATACCTAGCAGTGGCCTCAGCCTCCTGAGTTGCTAGCCCCAGGATACTGCACCATCACTTGTTGCTTGTCCTAAACCCTGATCATACATTTGCATTAAGTTTAAACTTATAAAATTGCTTTTTGAAAGTAAAAAGTCAACAAGTATTGGCAGCCTCATATGTTTCAACCTCATATATTGTTCTTTTATTAAACCTGCTTTAATTTTTATGTGTTACTTATTTTCTAACACAACCCTAACTAATACAAAAGGCATGTGATTAGTTAACTGACCTCATTTTGCCTCGGTTTCCTCATCTAATAAGCTAATGTGCACAAAGGGGGTATAAAACAGTGTCTGACAAGGAATACGTGCTCAGAAGGTGTTGTGGGAAGAGACATTCATTTGAGATGGAAGAATCAGGGGAATGGGTTCACAGCTTAAAGATAGACTGGGCAGAAAGAAGATGACATCCTCTGAAGTACTCAGTGGAGCAGAATATAAATAATTTATATTTATGTACATATTCTACTGCTCAGAAAATTTATGCATATGTTCTATTTTAACCACTTAATTAAAAATCTATTAGATGCCTACTATATTGCTGCCAAACACTACAGAAATATAACAGAGGGCCCATCAGGGACCCTCATACCCCTATCCTCATCTCCTGGAAAGACACAGGCAAGGAGGCTGAAAATTGCATTACAGAGTAATAAGAAGTGCAATGGTGATAAAAGTCAAAGATGACACAGGGAGCACTGACCACAGATGTGGGGAGTAAGACGATGGATTCTCACAGAAGGAAATGTTTTCTCTTTGACTTGAAGGAGAAGTAGGAATTACCCAGACACAGGGTCTAGATGATAGAATAGATTCCCAAGAAAGGGAACAGCATGCAAGAAAGCTAAGACGTGAGAGAGTGTGGAAAATACAGGGGAGTAAAAGAAGTTGAGTGTGGTTGGTGCAGTTTCTTGTTGCCTATGTCAGTCCCTGGTACACAATAGGTGCTCGATGATAATGAAGAAACAGAAATTACAGGCACATCTCTAATACACTCACACAAGGAAGACAATATTCTCTGAAAGGAGTGCTTTGTCTCCCCACATGTTCATTGGACCTTATTGCTTACCTCACTGCAGGGCAGCTCCTTGTACTTGTTGGGTAGCCCCCTTCCTGCCCACCCAATCACTCATTTTTCCTTTATCAGAATTCAGAAACAAAGATGCAGGTCTCTGGAGCGTCTCTGGAGCTCAGGAGGCTAGAGAAAAAGGATAGCAAACAACTGGAGGCCAAGCCTTTGAGGGAGATCCTTTGAAGGCAATTCACTCATTCATCCACTCACTCACTTACTTCTTGATTTATTGATTCACTAATTCAACAGATACTAGTTGAGTGCCTGCCATATATGCCAGTACCTAGCCAGTGTCACACCAATAAAGGGTATAGATACATGACCCTTTCTCATGGCGAGCTACATCTGTGAGGATAAGCCCAGTGCTTAGGTAGAACGGCCAGGTAGGAACCAAAGGAGACAACCAGTGCAGACTCTTGCCGACTCTTGTCTTTGGCTCTGACAGCTAAGGGTAAGTTACTATGGGAGAGGCTTTTGGTCAGGGAGCCAGGGAGAAACCTACAACTGGATTCCTAGGGTAACATAAAGCATCATTTTCTAGTGTAAAAAAGCAAGGAATCTGAGGTCAAAAGATCTGATTTAACTCTGACTTCCCTATTTACTCACTTTGCGACTCAGAATAGGTTGCTTCTAGTTCTCTTTTATGTGAAAAACAGGAATAATCACACACCCCTTGCTGGGTAGTTGTGAGAATTAAATAGGATTAGGTATGAAAAGTATATGGCACATAGAAGTCATTCCACAAATTGTACTTTTTACCATTATGGAAACAGAGTTTTAATTTCACTTCCATTGACCACAAGCCCTTGTTCCAGTTTGGTGACTGGAAGGAGCTCTCCGTGGTGCTGATCTATTTTGCCGCATCTGGGAGCCTGTCCTTTATTAAGAAGAAAAACCTTTGTCAAGAAAAGTGACATCTACAGGAAGATGGAACACATATGTATTCCTGAAAGGATACTCCACCAAGGATTTCTCCCATATTCACTGCTCACTGTGGTGGGAGGCATCACAGTGAGAATAATAACAGAAGAGAATGATAAGGATAACATCACAACAGTAGGAGTAATATTAAACAGCAAGAGGCAAAATACTATGGTGGTTCAGAATGCAGTTTCCAAAGGCAGTACACTTGACTCCAAATCCCAGCTATGTAGACCTTCAATGAGTTACTCAAATTATCTGAGCTTCCTCATCCACAAGCAGAGTCAAAATAGTGCCTACCTTATAGTGTCACTGTGATGATTAAGTCAATTAATGTATGAAAGGTATTTAGAGTGGTGTCTGGCATAAAGGAAACTCTCAAACATTAGCTCTTAGCACAGTAGTAAGAACTGTTAGCACAATTGCTAAGCAGCACTGAGTGAGTACATTATTTCTAAGTATCTCAACAACATGCAGTGACCAATTACCAACACAGATTGCATGTACTAGATGCCAGGCACTTTCATACTCTGTACATACATCATCTCAATTAATATTCTGGAGTAGCTTTTTTTAAAAATCTTCATTTCACAGGTGAGGCCCAGAGAGGATAAGTTTCTGATTTTTGAACCCAAACCTACCTGACTTCTGAGTCTCTTTGTTTGTTTTGAGTGAGTCTGTCACACCCAAGCCAGGTCAGATGCTTCTTGATCCCTTCCTATTCGAGGTTCTCTTTGCTAAAGGTTTAGGATCCCCCAGGCCTTCAGAAGCTCTGGTAGACTTCTGGCCTTCTCTATTTGCAGAAAACCCCACAGGCCTGAAAGAAAACGAAGATGCAAAACGAGATATTCTGATCTTACCAACTTTGGAGCATCCAAAAAGGAAGAGTTAAGAATCACCCGTACCTTTTCCGTCTTTCCTAAAATTACCCAGCTTCCACACTTGGTACCTGGGACTCCCAATTCAAAGCCTCCTTTGAAGGAGGTTCTGCTTCCTGGAAGCCGTCTGTCTTCCTGGTTCTGCTTCTTGCGCTGGCTCTGCACTTGCTTGCCATCTGACATGCACTAAAATTACTTCCCATCTCTATGCCTCATCTCCTCTTCCATAAGTTGGTGATTATGACCATGGGCCTAATTCCCTCTGAAGGTGGTAGTGAGAGGCAAAGGAAACTCTGAATGTGTTTGGCAAACTGTAAAGTCTTCTAGATAGCCTATCATTGTCATTCTCCCCAATAGCATAGAGGAGAAAGGAGCATCAGAAGGCCCATCTCGACATATGTTACAATCTCAAAACCAGGGAAGATTTTTCTCTTCATCTCAGATGTCACTTGCTGTAAAGCATGCCCCCTCAATCAGTTTGTACCAATCACACTCTATTGTGGTTCATGTCCCTCCAAATAAGCTGATATTCCAGAGGTGTGGTCTCCAAAATGTAGATACCCAAATCAATCCACTGAGAGATTGGGAGAAAATGTAAATTCCTATCTTTTAAGATTAAATTTTATGCATGCTTATTGTGTATATAACTGTTGCTGCAATGGGAAACGTATGCCATGTATGAATAACATTTACACATGTAATACAAAGAGAGGATGTACTGCATAGTGTCTAAGAGCACAGACTACTGGAGCTCTCATCCTGTCTCTGCCATGTACTTATTTTGCCAACTTGTATAATCTCTCTGTGCCTGGTTTTTTTGTTTGTTTGTTTTTGTTTTTTGTAAAATGGCGATAATAAATGACTACCTTACCAAGTTACTGTAAGAATTAATTAAGTCTTATACTAAACAAAGGGATGTAAAAAAAGAATGAGGTTTATAAATGTAAAAATGTCAGGACAGAATTTGAGGCACAGTAAGTGGGGCATGTGCATGGGATTGGGGCAAGGACTAGTTTAGGCTTTATGATTTTTCCCATATTATTCCCTTGCCTTGAAATATCCCTTCTTTGTGTCACTTGGCTCAGGTGTCACCTTTTTCAGAAAGCCTTTCCCTCTTGCCCCTGAACCTCCCCAGGTGAGATGAGGGGTCCGGGTGGACATGTGCAGCCCCACATTATGATGTACTGTGGCTTGCCTGTTTCTGGGTTATCCGTGCCTTCTCCTTCCTGACAGTGCAACACGTTGGACAGACAGGACCTTCCAGGCACCCTGATTTCCTCAGCTCCTGTCACAGGGCCTGCCACACAGTAAATGCCTCTGGTACAATGGAAGTTAAAATAAACTGAATTTATCTGAATTAGAAAGAAAATTGCCTTCAAATCCAAAGTGACTTGTCAGCATAGCCCCTGTACTTAGGAGGAAAATGCCACATAGAAAGTTACCAGAATTCTACCCTCTTCTTTCCCCACCACGAACCTCCTCTGGAAGAGGCATCTGAGATTTTTTTTTTCTCTAAAGAGAAATTAATTCTGCCAAGAAATAAATCCCCAATGAGCTTCCCAAGGAGACCATTAGTGCACCACGGTTAGCCACTGGCAGGAGTTTCTTCCTGTGGAAGTCACACTGAGTCACTGCTGAATTTTTTTCTCCTGCACAGCAGTTTGCCTGAGCCTGAGGAATGGCCAGCAATTACAGGAGAGTAAACATTTCAGCAGCACAGAGTCTGACTTCCCAACAGCCAACAGGAAACCGTTTCTCTTTCCTTTAAGGAGTTTGTTAAAATACAAGGTTAAACCCAGCAAGGGAATACATTTTTCTGCCGTCTCCTCCAATTAACAAGCTATTTCCATGCTGAAGTTTTTCTTCCTTTAGCAAAACCTCTGCATAAACTGTGGGTAGAGTGCTTTCCCCTCAGGGGACCATGGGGATTCTGAACTTGGAATCAATTAGATTCCAATCCCAACTCTCCCATGATTTAGCTGTGCGACCTTAGGCAAATCACTTTTCAACTGCTTGAATTCAAGTTCAAGAAAATGGGCATAGCAACACCAACCTGCTTGCTGCAGGGAGGCTGCTGTGAGATGGTAAAGCACATGGACGCGGTTAACTTGAGAGCCAGTGCACTGAAGGCAATTGGCGAACTTTGCTGCTACCCGAAAGCCACTCCTCCCTTCTTCTCATCCTCTATCTTCTCTGTAAAGTCTCCACTTTTTTCAGGCTCTGGATGGCTATGGATGAGAGGAGGTATGACCTTCCCAGCCCTAAGGTGTGAATACTGAATGATACATGTCAGTATGATAAACGTATTTCTCTGCTAGGACTGGTTTAAGAAGGGATATAGGGCATAATTTATCAGCCAGTGAGACATGAAGGGAAATCTATTGGGGAGCTTTTGGAAAGGGTGTCTTCACTTCTCAAGGGGATATCTCAAGAGGAATGATGTAAATGTGGTTTGATGTTTTGTATTACTAAAGTTTGGTGTCTATCTGTGATGTCTGGAAGTGCTACAGCCATCTCATGACTATGAGGAAATATGCTGGGGAATAAAAGCAACTATACAAAAATGACAGAGCATGAAGATGGAAACGACCAGGGGCCCTGATGACACCTGAGTGTCTGAGTTAAGCAACACTGACTCCACTCTGCTTTTGGATCCACTCCAATTTCTGGTTATGCAAAATGGTTCCTTTATTGTTTAAGCCACTTGTAATGGAGCCATCTATTACATGCAATTGAAATCATCCTAATAAGAATACCAACCAAGAATGAAATATCAGACTCAGGGCACGTTTTATCATGGAAACGTCACCTCTCTACCCAGCTATCCAGGGCCAGCAAATCACTAATGAACACCATGAATATCTATTATACACGCATAGCCTGCATGTCTACAATATAAAGTAAAATAAAGAAAAATACCAGGACACCTTTCCTCTCAAAAGAAAAAATGAACTTCAAGAAAACAACACCCACCTGTCATTTTATTTATTTGTTTGTTTGTTTTGAGACAGGGTCTTGCTCTGTTGCCCAAGCTGCAGTACAGTGACGCAACCTTGGCTCACTGCAGCCTCAACTTCCTGGGCTCAAGCGATCCTTCCCACCTCAGCTTCCCAGATAGCTGAGACTACAGGCATGCACCACCATACCCAGCTAATTTTTTAATTTTTTAGTTGACAATACCATGATGACAGGGCTGGTCTTGAACTCCTAGACTCAAGGAATCCTCTTGCCTCAGCCTCCCAAGGTGCTGGAATTACAGGCGTGAACCATTACACTTGGATCAAGCCATTTTATATCTAAGATACAAATCACAGAGATGGTGACGATGGTGATGAGAAAGAGGATGGTATTTGTGCCCATTGGGATTTTAAGTTTCAGACAATAGGGTCTATTCTATCTGGTTTAAATGGAAGAGGAATTTATAAAGATTGTTAGGAGCTTGCAGAATCTCCAAAGGGCCAGAGACTGGGGCCTGGAGATCACATGCCCAGGAACAACTTCCAAATCGCCCCTTTGCACTGCTCACAGGTCACTCAGATCTCATGGCCTTTGGCTACAGGCCCTGCAGACGCCAAGCCCAGGACACATCTGCCACATCCTTGGGCTCTGCTGGCACTGAGATCTGAATGCTGCCCCTGCCTCATCCTTCATCATCCTCATCAATAAAGGATTCCATGTTTTTCTTTCTTCCTAATCAAGGCCTTGCATGGATGCCTCTGATGGCCTGCATCTAGGTAACATTCTCAGAAATGGCTGGGAAATTGACTTCTGGCTTTTACTTGAAGAAGAGAGACTTAAACATGTGGGAATTTCCTCAAATATAGGGAAAAAGTGTTCAGAAATGTTAAGTGATATGACAAGCGTTCATTATACCATCTATTCAGAACTATGATTTAGCTGGAAAACTTTGGGACAAGCTGACAGTCTGTTGGGGAGGTTATGTACTACGTACCAACTTTGGGGGTAGTAAGTAGTTGGGTCACCAAACTAAAAAGCTGAAGATGCAGGTTCATATCTTAGCTCCACCACCAACCAGCTGGGACCAAACAACTGCCTGGACTATTAATGATGACCTGATGAGCACCCCTGAGGCTCAAAGGAGTCAGCCTTCTGCATCTGGAGCTGCGAACTCTCGTGCTCCCTGTCGAGGGCTTGGAGACAGGGAAGCTGAGTCTCACTCCCACCTTAATGGCCAATTGGCTGAATGACCTTGAAAATGTCATTCTTGGGCCTTAGTCTCTAGACTTTTTAAATAGTGGGTTGAGCTACATTGTGCCTAGGGGTCTTTCCTACTGCATTTCTTGTCCCCAAAATCATGTCACATCTGATGACTCTTTAGCATACCTCTGGTTTCTGTAGCAATAATTCCCCATGTAGTGTTGTTCTCTTTTGTAGGACTCACCAAAAAACAGCTTGCCCAAGAAAATTTGATTCTCAGGCATTCATGAACTTGCACCAAATATTTCCCAAACTTAAAGTGACCAAGAAGTGTTTTGCAAACAGAGCACCACTTCAACACCTTCTAATAATACAACAATCTCTCCCCAAAGACATGCCACTGACCTGTGGCTGGCAGCTGCCTGCTGAATCATCTACCCTCAGAAGACAGATGGCTTGGCCTTGAAGGCCAGCCTTGGCCAGCCTGTGCATGATGCACCACTCACTTCCAGCATGTCCAGGGATGCTCTCCACACTGGCTCCAGGCAACTTCTTTATCTTTCACCCTAGGAAACCATGCACTATAAACACAGCAGTCTGTGTCTCTGCAGAAGCAACTCCCGGCCTTTCACAGACATATCACAAAGACTGACATCTCCATTCCTGTGCTGAGGAGAGAGCACAGACTGCACAGACTCCACCTGCCACATCCATCTGGTGGCTGGCCCATGTTTGACTCAGCTTTCCTGTCTCTGAAGACTCCAAGAGGAGAGAGCGTTCTGTTGACTCCAGCCACTGGAAGTAAACATCTTTACATGACTGATACAGTTAGGCTTTTCGTCCCTAACCCATATCTCATCTTGAATTATAATCCCCATAATCCCCATGTGACAAGGGAGAGACCAAGGGGAGGTAATTGGATCATGGGGACAGTTTCCCATATGCTGTTCTTATGATAGTGAGTTCTCATGAGATCTGATAGTTTTATAAGTGCTTGATAGTTCCTCCTGCATTCATTTTTCTTCCTGCCACCTTCTAAAGAAGGTGTCTTGCTTCCCCTTCACCTTCTGCCATGAGTGTAAGTTTTCTGAGGCCTGCCCAGCCATGCTGAACTGTGAGTCAGTTAAACTTGTTTTCTTTATAAATTACCCAGTCACAGACAGTTCTTTATAGCAGTGTGAAAATGAACTAATACAGCAAATTGGTACCGCGAAGTATGGAATATTGCTATAAACATACCCAGAAATGTGGGAGCGACTTTGGAACTAGGTAACAGGCAGTGGTTGGAACAGTTTGGAGGACTCAGAAGACTGAAAGATGTGGGAAAGTTTGGAACTTCCTGGAGACTTGTTTAATTGCTTTAACCAAAATGCTGATAGTGATATAAACAATGAAGTCCAGGCTGAGGTGGTCTCAGGTGGAGATGAGGAGCTGCTTGTTGGGAACTGGAATAAAGGTGATTCTTGCTATGCTTTAGCAAAGAGGCTGGTGACATTTTGCTTCTGCCCTACAGATCTGTGGAAATTTGCATTTGAAGAGAGATGGTTTAGAATATTTGGTGGAAGAAATTTCTAAGCAGCAAAGCATTCAAGATGTGACCTGGGTGCTCTTAAAAGTATTCTGTTTTATGGATTCACAAAAAGATGGTTTGGAATTGGAACTTACATTTAAAGGGGAAGCAGGGCATAAAAGTACAGAAAATTTGCAGCTTGACAATGTGATAGAAAAGGAAAACCCATTTTCTGGGGAGAAATTCAGGCCAGCTGCAGAAAATCACATAAATAATGAGGAGTCAAATATTAATCTCCAAGACAATGGGGAAAATGTCTCCCGGGCATGTCAGAGGGTCTTTACAACAGCCCCTCCCATCACATGCCCAGAAGCCTAGGAGGAAAAAATGGTTTCCTGGGCTGGGCCCAGGGTCTTGCTGCTTTGTGCAGTCTTGGGACTTGGTGCCCTGCATCCCAGCCATGGCTAAAAGGGACCAATGTACAACTCAGGCTGTTGCTTCAGAGGGTGCAAGCTCCAGGCCTTGGCAGCTTACATGTGGTGTTGGACCTGCAGGTGCACAGAAGTCAAGAATTGGTGTTTGGGAACCTCTGCCTAGATTTCAGACAGTATATGGAAATGCCTGGATGTCCAGGCAGAAGTTTGCTCCATGGGTGGGGTCCTTATGGGGAAATTCTTCTCGGGTAGTGCAGAAGGAAATGTGGGGTCAGAGCCCCAGAACAGAGTCCCCACTGGGGAACTTGCCTAATGGAGCTGTGAGAAGAGGGTCACCATCCTCTAGACCTCAGAATGGTATATCCATTGACAGTTTGCACCATACGCCTAGAAAAGCCACAGTCACTCAATGTCTACCTACAAACACAGCTGGAAGAGGGGCTATGCCCTGCAAAGACACAGGAGTGGAGCAGTCCAAGGCCATGAGAACCCATGTCTTGCATCACCATGATCTGGATATGAGACATGGAGTCAAAGGAGATCATTTTGGAACTTTAAAAATTAATGACTGCCCAGCTGGGTTTCAGACTGGCATGGAACATGTAGCCCCTTTTTTTTGGCTAATTTCTCCCATTTGGAATAGGAACATTTACCGATAGCCTGTGCCACCATTGTATCTTGGAAGTAACTAACTTGCTTTTTATTTTACAGGCTCCTAGGCAGAAGGGACTTGCCTTGTCTCAGATGACATTTTGGACTTTGGGTTAATGCTAGAATGAATTAAGACTTTAGAGGGCTGTTGGAAAGGCATGATTGGTTTTGAAATGTGAAAGGGCCATGAGACTTGGGAGGGGCCAGGGACAGAATAATATGGTTAGACTTTGTAATCCCACCTAATTCTCATCTTGAATTATAATCCCCATAATTTCCACGTGTCAAGGGAGAAACAGAGTGGAGGTAACTGGATCATGGGGGGGG
>CAUYLG010056877.1:0-11908 GCA_963573385.1 Cacajao melanocephalus | reverse complement strand
ACAGAACCAAAGACAAAAATCACATGATTATCTCAATAGATGCAGAGAAGGCCCTCAACAAAATTCAGCAGCCTTTATGCTAAAAACTCTCAATAAACTAGATATCGATGGAACACATCTCAAAATAATAAGAGTTACTTTTGATAAACCTACAGCCAATATCATACTGAATGGTCCCAAATTGGAAGCATTTCCTTTGAAAACTGGCAAAAGACAAGGATACCCTCTCTCGGATATGAGGATTGCCAGATGCATTCAGAGAACTTTACCTAAAAGGTTTGGGAGATAGGTCTATAGATAAGAAGGAAAAAAAATGATGCTGGAAAGGTAGGCAGAAATTATAGCATAAATTGTCTTGAATTTTTGCTAAGAAATTTTATCCTGAAGGCAAGAGCAGATTCCAGGGAATCTGTGAAAACTGAAAGTGACCCAGGTTGTTCACTTTCCTCCAAGATGTGGTTGAGTCAAAATAATTTGGGGCCTTTTGGCTAAATTACAGAAAGACTTAAGCTTCAAGAAATATGTTGAACAATTGATTACACTTAGCAGGATGTTTATTGATGAAAGGCAGAAAAGACTGCTCTGGGAACTACTGAAAGCATTAAAACTAGGCTTCAGTATTTAAATAGGTTGATACACCATGGAATACTATACAGCCATCAAAAAGAAGATCATGTTCTTTGCAGGAACATGGATGGAACTAGAGGCCATTATCCTTAGCAAACTAACACAGGAATGGGAAATCAAATAATGCATGTTCTCATTTATAAGTGGGAGCTAAATGATGAGAACACATGGACACATAGAGAGAAAAAACACACACTGGGGCTCACCAGAGTGCAGGCAGTGGTAAGAGGGAGAAGATTAGGAAAAACAATTAATGGGTACTAGGCTTAATACCTGGGTGACAAAATAATCTGTAAAATAAACCCTCATGACATAGGTTTACCTATATATTAGACCTGTACACTTACCTCTGAACTTTAAATAAAAGTAAAAAAAAAAAAAAAAGGTTGAATATATTGAAAAGTTAGAATTAAGAATAAAAAAACTATAGGATAATTAGGGCATAAGTGATAGAATTGTGCCAATTTCTGTGACATTAGTAAGTCTATAGAGTAGATTTAGCTCTTAAATCAGAGGTCTTACATGCATAAAGCAAATAAAGGAGCTGGTGGTAACAATTTCATGCATAGAGATCTCATCTGGATACATAGTTTGGTGAAGCCTGTGGGATGTGGGCTTGAAAGGGTTCCAAAGAGTTTACTAGGAGCAAGGGGCTCATTCTCCAGAAGTGCTTTAAAGTTGTCAGCAGAAGACCTCCTAATGGGAGTGTTCTGTTTATTTTGAACCAAGTCTGGCTCTTTTTCAACAGTGAATTGCCCTGTCTACCTGCCCCACATCATTTCTTCTTCAGCGGTCTGTTTTAGACTCTCTCTGGAGTTCCACAAGGGGAAGTCATTGTTTATTATACTTATACCTGCTCCCACAGGACATCAGGTGCTGATGGGTCCTGATTTTGGGTTTGGCGATCATAATGGATATAAGCATCAGTGCATATAAGAAAAAGCACCTGCAATCTGAAGCTCTGGGAGTCTTAGGTTTAACTTCATTTTTTTTCTCCCAAAGGCTTTTTTGTCATTGAATGATTCCGAAAACTTAGATTATCTTCATGAGAAAATGAAAACATAATGTTAGTCGAATTTTATTCTGAGATGTACCCTTCCCTGTATATAATGAATTCATTTGACGTGAAAGAAGGGGAGTAGTAGCAAAGTGGTCTGCATACTTCATCTGAAATCCCCCAGGCCTTCCTTCAATAGAGGGTCTGGAACTGGATGCAGGTTCATTAATACGTAGATTCATGACTCACATAATGAGGTGGCCATGTCCTTTATCAGCATTGTAATTTCCACTTCCAGCAGAAGGGATCCAAACTCAAATCTGATTTAAAATTATGCTTTGTTGTAACCTTCCAGTTATCTACCCACCTCTTTCTTAGAACCAAGTTATTTCTGAGCAAAGTCAATCTCTTGAAATAGAATAGTATGGGTTTTCAAGAAATCCCTTGCTATAACATGTATTTCTCATCGATCCCAAGGTTTCTACATTAGAAAACTGATGTCAGCCTTGGTCATCCATACTCACAATTTTTGGGTGTTGATATTATTTTTATAATTTTAAATAATTTAAATATATAAATTAAAAAAGAAATTTATCATCGATACTAAATAAAACATAAGCATATAAGGACACATGAGTAAAATATGTTTTTTCTAAATAAATACAAGAAAAAAATACAAAGCAAATCATACTAATTTATGAGGTTCAGGACACACCCCACAATATTTGAGAAAATGGCGGAAGTAGACCATAGTAACTCGAAAAATTTCTCCTGCAGAAAGCCATAAAACCTAGCTGACTTTCCCCTGAAAGTAGGTCATAAGACCCTCATTATTCCAGAGGGGTCCTTTCTTATATCCATAGGCCAAGTAGGATGGAAAAGAAAGATCATGCTAAGTTCTCTCTGCTTTATTACCTTATAATAGTTCTTTTCTTCTAGTCATAGTTCAACATGGCTGTATACTCATCATTAAACCAAGCCACAATAATTTACAAATTTCCCTGTTTCTTTGAGTCTTCATTTATGAATGTGTGTGTTCTTTTCTCTTGTTAATCTGTCTTTGGATATAAGGACTTCAGCCATGAACCTCTACACCACTTGTGTAACACTCTAAACCCTTTCACAAACACTGGGCTAAAATACAGCTACTAGTAGTTCATGTAATTCACTGTGCTAGAGGTCAGGGGTACAAAGATAAATAGATATAATTACTATGAGGAGTTCAAAATAATAAGGGAGAGGGACACAGAAACAGATCATTGTAACTTCATGTCAGCATTTCTGGGATGAAATAAATCTAGAGTACTTTTTTTTACAGACACAAAGAAAGCACTCAACCCTACAAGCCCGTATCAGAGAACTTGCTGGGGTGGGTGATGGCAGAGTCAAGTGTTTGTTAAGGGGTGTGTAGAGTAATTGGCTATGAATTTGCTTTTGAGTGTGAATTAAACAGAAGTTCAATTAGAAGCAAACAAGTGGGTTAAAGTAGTTTGGGGTAGGTTTTTTTTTAATTTTATTTTTTATTTTATACGTTTAAGGTATATAAAATGATGTTTTGATATACTTACCTTGATATACATATACAAAGTAATTACCGGAGTCAAGCAAATTAACGTATCTACATCTCATATAATAATCTTCTTTTCTTCCTTATTGTTTTGGTGGTAAGAGTACCTAAAAACTATTCTGTTATTAAATTACCAGTACAGAATACGTTATTAAATATAGTCCTCATGGTGTAACTAGATCTCTGTACTTAATCATCCTGTATAACTACAACTTTGTGCTCTTTGACCTATATCCTCTCATTTCTCCTGTGTTCCCCACCCCACTCTTGATAATCTGTGCCTGATTTATTTCATTTAGCATAATGTCCTCTTGGTTTGTGCTTGGTAGTGCTGTAACAAATGGCAGAATCTCCTTTTTAAAGGCTAAATTATCTATATCTATATAAAATTCAGCAAGACATTGAATTATGTTTTTACATAAAATACATCTAAAGTATGTTTACAAATATAAACATAATTCAATATCTTTTTTCATTTATCCATTGACCAACACTTTAGTGGTTTCCATATCTGGATTATTATGACCTAGACGGGCTTCTGATTGCCATATCCTATGTGTGAATCATCCAATTTCCCAAACTTAGTAAATAGAAAATATCTCCCACCTCACCGACATCCTGAACAGAATGCCCTCTTACTTGATGATCATTCCTGCAAAGTGCTAAGCTTCCTTCCCACCCTCCAGAGGTGTTGGAAAAGATGATCTGCAGAAAGTCTTTCCAGAGGTTCCCAGTCGGGCATCTCTTTACTAACGTACCTAAGCAGTACGTTAATAGTTTTAGGAAGATATTATATTTGACGTCACTGTTTTAAACATATTTTCTGGGTTTGAAGTCTGTTCAGAGTTTACAAATATCTACTCTGAAGACACTTGAGGAAAGACAATGTCTGTTTTAGTTTGGTTTAACTAAGAATGCCAATAATCAATGATGTCTGCATCAGCTGATGATTCTGCAGATAAAAGTGTTATTGAGGCTTTATAGAGTCAATGGAATTGACGGGAGTAAAGGAAAAGACAAGAAAATTAGATTGACATGTATTGCTCACTAGTATGATCTGGGCTTTTTCCTAGGCTCTTAACATACATTTCTGATTTATCTTCATATTGATAAGTAGTACTTTCATTTGATTTGATGATGAAATTGAATCTTGTCTAAAGAAGCAAAAACTTTTCTGAAAATAAATTTCTTCTACATACAAAGTAAATAACATTGACTCAGGCCAACAGATCGAGGGCATGAAAATGAATAAATATATAACAAAGCATTGAACAAAATTCTGTTTTAGGTCTAACAATTTTCCAAGATGATTCCAAACAGTCTTGGGGATATGATGAAGAAACCCTGGCCTGTTGATAAGACAAATCCAAGGGGCTGTAAATACCAAAACAGCCACACCCAAATGGCATTCATTGTCTTTTTTTTTTTTTTTTTTGAGACTGAGTTTCAATATTGTTGCCCAGGTTGGAGTACAACGGGGTAATCTCAGCTCACCGCATCCTCCACCTCCCAGGTTCAAGAGATTCTTCCGCCTCAGCCTCTCCAGTAGCTGGAATTACAGGCATGTGCCACCACATCTGGCTAATTTTGTATTTTTAGTAGAGATGGGGTTTCTCCATGTTGGTCAGGCTGGTCTTGAACTCCCAACCTCAGGTCATCCACCCACCTCAGCCTCCCAAAGTGCTGGGATTACAGGCATGAGCCAGCATGTCCCGTGGCATTTCACTTTCTAATGACAAGTATTCTGTTCATATGCTGCAGGGCTCTGTGCTCTTCTATAATTGAAACCACAACTTAAGTGATAGCATACCTCATATGCTTATAAAATTCACATGCAATATAGACCCAGACAAAATGTTTTATATATTGGATGGAATATTCAAAATAGCATTCCAGGGTAGAAATATGGTAAGAAGGAAACACCCGAAATACAAGAGGTATTGATAAAAGATGTGAAGTTTACTTCAAAGGAATTGTAAAAATTTCTAGTGGCACAAAGTTATGCTACAGTTAGTGCCTTTAGTTCACATGAACTCACCATTATTAAACACCTCGAATAAAATTTCCATCGATAAATGTCTAAGTAGGCATTAATTTGCGTATGTATGCTCTAAAAAGAAGAGAATCTATCCCTGAAATGGGTCAGTCCTACAGACCTGCTGCATGTGTTTTTTGTTTGTTTGTTTGGGGGATTTTTTTTGAGACAGGGTCTTGCTCTGTTGCCCAGGCTGGCTTGTAGTGTCAAGATCTTGGCTCACTGCAACCTCTGCATGCTGGGTTTATGCGATTCTCCCACCTCAGCTTCCCCAGTAGCTGGGATTACAGGCAGCCGCCATCGCACCTGGCTAATTTTTGTATTTTTGTAGAGATGGGGTTTCACCATGTTGGCCAGAATGGTCTTGAACTCCTGACCTCAGGTGATTCTACCACCTCAGCCTCCCAAAGTGCTGGGATTACAGTCATGAGCCACTGTGCCCAGCCTGCTGCATGTGTTTAAGAAGATTACTTTGGAAGAAGGTTCTCTTACTATTGGAAACGATTAAGCAACCAGACCAAAGCTGCACATGAATGTTGGACGATGTGCCTTGGGTGAGGAAGGATCCTACTGGCAAGGAGAGAGATGTTTTATAAGCCCTGAAGCTTATAAAATTTTGTATACTTTCTTTAATAACAGAAGGTGATAAAAATAAAATTAGGTCCATGAAACCCTAGAGATGACAAAAAATTTGATAAGTTGCTGGGTTTGAAGTCTGTTTATACAGTCTATATACACCTACTCTGAAGAGACTTGAGAAAAAGTAATGTCTCCCTTTTCCCAACCTGGGAGGAATTTTGGAAGAAAAGCATGAAATAGGAATTATTTGTGCCTTAGATGTTTTTTTGAGAAATAGTTCATTAATTTATATTTCCATTTCCTGTTATTATCACCATAGGCCTAAAACTAAATGTTGATTCAACAGGGTTAGAACAGAGATATCAATCTGAAAGTCAGAGGTATCTTGTGATCAGCTTCAGCTATCCTGTGATTAGACTTCATTCCTATATGAAGCTAATGGTGCCTGCTTTCTCTCTCCAACTTGAGGATGCAATAATCATTAATGACATTCATCAAATATGAGCAGCACATAAATTTCCTGGCTTCTTAGTTAAGTGTGTCCATATGACTAGTCTGGCCAAGAATTTGTGAGCAGAATTGATGTGTCACTTCCTAGTGTGAATACTTAGTTGGTAGCCTGAGAGTACAGAATCTTCTCCAGAGCTCTCTTTCCTTCTGCCATGGTAACCGGCAACTTGGGAATGTGGCTGCTCTGTTATCCTAGTTGGAGTGAGGAGACATGGGAAAGAGCCTCTAGGCTAACCCACATTGAGCAAGAAACTTTGTTAAAAATATGCCTTTCTGGTTATAGGTCACTAGCTTCTCATTACCAAAGAATACCCTATGATATATGGGAGCGTCTCAGGCCCTCATGAAAATAATAAGTGAGAGGGAGCATGCAAGCAAGCGCATGTAGCAACCAGAGTGAATGAATCCAGGAACCAGTTGATTACTCCTATCTGGTGGGAGCAGGCTCTGTGCGGGCCCCACAGCAGTGCCCAGGCTCCTACCCTCTCGGCACCCGGGTTCTTGTCCAGCATTCAGGGAGAATCAGGTCACACAAACAGATCGAAGGGAAATGTATCTGGAGGATTTCACTGAGCAATGGAAGTGGCTCTCAGTCGGATGGGACGGGGAATTGTAAAGGGGATGGTGCAGGAAGAAGGTGATCTTTCCTGGAAGCTGCACTGTCTGAAATTAGTTGCATCTGTCTTTAGTCTCTGACACTGAGTTGCTTCTCTGCTTGCTGCTCAGCCTGTTGTATTCTCACTGCTCATCTGCTTCTGTTGCTCTGCTGGCTAAAGTCTTTTTATGGGTACAGGACAGGGGCATAGCAGGCCAAAAAAGCAACACTTGGGTGGAAAAATGGTGTTCGCTGTTTTCACTTAGGGCCACAGTTCCAGGCTTAAGGGTGAGGTTTAGCCTGGAGCCAAGCAGTTCTGTTTCATTTGCCCCCTCTGAAGAGGCACATTTAACTGCCGTTAGAATATGGACAATGACCAATTTTAGCTACTTTCTGCTGAAAGGGGGAGTTATTTTGGGGAACAGCAGTTAAATTCCTCCCAGAGGTCTACCCAAGGGTCCCCAGCAAAAGTGGGTGGTCATCTGAGGCTCCACCCATTTGGAGCCTTGATGGCTTCTTGACAAGAGGAAAAACAAGCTTTACAAGGTTAAATATGCATGGATCAAACATGTATTATACAAGGAAAGAATCTAGTACCAAAGATTACAGAAAGAAGTGAACTATGCTAACAACATTGCATCCCGAGCTGTCTCACCCTGGCGAAATAGATTGAACTTTGCATAGGATTGGTTAAATTTTATGAGAGAAATAACTGTTCTTATCAAATCTGTAGCACTTAACAGGTGAACCTTAGGAATTCTGGAGTTTGTGGGCTTGAATGGCGGCCATTAAAACGTCTGCCTCCTTCTTGTGTCTGAAAGACCAATGTGGTCCCTTTCAGTAGGTCCTCTAAAGTACTATATGGTCCCAGGGTCCATTTCTGAGTATAAACTGAAGGTGGTGAAGTTTGTTGCCCATTCTGAAAGACAGGGAATTCGGTGTCCCTCATTGCCTTCCTTCTTTCAGCAGAAATTCGGGGTGTGAAGTAGAAAGAAAGCAGGCATACACCTCCTTTCTTTCCCATCCTTATTCCCAAGTCCCAGTGACCTTGGCAGGTGCTATCCATGGGTGCCAATGTGGCTTGCACCCATGAAACAGGGAGGGCCCAGAGAATAGGAATTATCCACGCTCACCTATGCCTCTACCTCCTCTACTGTCGACAACCCTCCTATTGGGTCTCATTTATGCCATGGAGCATGGCCTCCTTCCATGAAGTAGGGCTTAATTAGCAGGAATTAGTCCTGCTCATTTGCACGGTGCCTGTTGCCTGACTTTAGCTCCCTCGGATCTGGTTTTCCTTTCAAGGCCTCATCCTAAAGCTTGAAATCAATTTTGGGACAAAAAAGTGTTTCAGGGGGAGCATAGATTCATTTAGATTAAGTCCCAAACAGGCCTTGCCAATTTTACAGCTAACAGCCAGCAGGGGTCGGTCCTCTGTTGTTTCCCTATCATAAGCAGAGTGTTGAGGTAGGAAGAGAAGTCTCTGGCTTAGAAAAGAAGAAAGCAACTTAAACCGCATGAGGGGGCGGGGAGCCTGGGGGAAGAGCATCTTGCTCTGTGGAAATGGGTTTCTTTAATCATTGTATCCTTCCCCTGGTTCAGACTGGCTAGACCTCTGTGAAGGGTAACATTTCCAACATTCCTTTTATGCAAAGGAGAAAGAGAAGTGGCAAGGTCTTTGAAAAGAGACAGACTCAATAGTTCTGCATTGTAACTCACCCGTTTTTGAATCCCAGGCAAGCCCCCAGATGAGATGGGATTCTTCTCTTGACTTTGACCCCTTTTGTGGGTGGAACAAGAGCGGCTTGACTCAGCCCACCACTAGCCATTCCTTGCGAGAGGGAGCATGCCAGCAAGCGAGTGCACTGGAGTGAAAGCTAGAGTTAGCCAGTCACTTGTCTCTGGTGGGAGCAGGCTCTGCAGGGCCTGCAGCAGCGTCCAGGCCCCTGCCCTTTCAGCACGGGGTTCTTGTCCAGCATCCAGGAAGAATCAAGCCGCATGAAAGGTTTGAAGGGTAGTGTATTTGGAGGATTTTATTGATTGATGGAAGTGGCTGTCAGTGGGATAGGGAACTGGAAAAAGGATGGCGTGGGAAGGTGGTCTTTCCCAGAAGCTGCACCATCTTAGGTTAGCTGTGTCTGTCTGCAGTCTCTGATCCTCAGTTGCTTCTCTGCTTACTGCCCAGCCACTTGTATCCCCATCACTCAGCTGCTTGTATTCCCATCGCTCAGCTGCTTGTATCCCCATCACTCAGTTGCTTGTATCCCTGCTACTCAGCCGTTTTTGTTTCTCTGTCAGCTGAAGTCTTTTTATGGGAATAGGATAGGGGCATGGTAGGCCAAAAATGCAACATTGGAGTGGGAAAACGGGGTCAGCTGTCTTCACTTAGGGCCACGGTTCCAGGCTTAAGGTTGGGATTTAGCTGAGAGCCCAGCCCTTCTGTACTGATAACAAATTACCAAAACTTAACATCTTAAAACAATACCTATTTGTTATCTGTTTGTGTAGGTCAGAAGTCCAGGTAAGCTCAGCTGGTCTCTGCTCGGGCTATTGCCAAGGCTGAAGTCCAGGTGTTAGCCAGGCTGAGCTCCTATCTGGAAGCCTGAAGGATGAATTAATTTCTAAGATTATTCAAATACAGACAGAATTCATATCATTGTGATTGTAGGACTGAGGTTCTGATTTTCTTGCTAGGTGCTGGGCTCACTTCCTGCTACTAGAGGCCACCTGAATTTCTTTTCCTTTTCATATTACTGTCCATCTTTACTCCAGCTATAGCACTTGGAGTCCTTGTTGTGTTTCAAATATTTCTGACTTCCTCTTATGCGCTTTTCTGTCTTTTAACAGGCTGGGTAATTATATCAGGCTCACCTGGATAGTCTCCAAACTCTAAAGTCAACTGACTCTAAAGCCCTAAATTACAACTGCAAAGTCTCTCTACAACAGTCTCTAGATTAGTGCTTGATTGAATAGCCAGGGATTGGGGATCCTGGAGGACATTCTGCCTACCACATAGTTGCACACTCTTTAAGTCCAGAATTTCTTACAATATAGTATGTTGTAATCATGCTAACACATCTCAATTTCCACTCTGATAATTTTCCATCTCTTTGTCTTGACTTGACTGTGATCCATGAATCTAAGAAGCCCCTCAGCTGAAAGTCTTTTTTGTTAAAATAAATAACACTCCCATGACTCCTCTACCACCCAAAATGCACACATATTCACACAACAAATAGCACACACTCTTTTAGTCCTAAAGTAAGTTAAAGTATTGAGTTTTACATTTCTAGTGATGAAAAATTTGCCACAGAACCTATCAACCCCAAAGATCAACAATTACAAAATTAAACAATTGGAAAATGACCTGGCACTAATTTGGGGTTATAACTAATTTGTAATGAGAAGCAAAGACATTAATGCTTGCAAATGTTCTCTAGATCCATTGCCACACCCCCAGTGTGAACTTTTGGAATCCTCTAAATCATGTCAACATCCCAAGGTTCCTTTGTTCTGATTCCCCTATCAAAGTGCCAAAGCCAGTCAATGGACTCTTCTTTGTAAGTGCTAACTGCTTTGTATTTTTACCAATTCATGTTATGCCACTGAAGCTCAGCTCATGAACAAAGCAATTCTTCTCTCCCTTATCATACTGCCAAGAGGCTGATTCTATTGCGCAAACTCCTTCCTGCTGGTCCATGAGAAGGACCCCCTAGAGAGTCCCTTGCCCTCTAACTCCATAACTCAATGGGGAGGAAACAGGTTATTGGCAGCTGTTATCAAATGGAGACCTAACTTAAATGTTAATATGTCTCCCCTCTGCTCTAACTAGACAAAACTTGAAATCTTTCCTGCTCAAGCTGTATTCATTTGCATCTCAGAATCTTTGTTAAGGCTCATTCTCATTCTTTCCTTCTACTTATTTAAAAGTTTGTTATTCTTCACTCAATTTCTTTAACAGATATAGGCCTAGTCAGAGTATTTATTAATCCTTGTGAGAATTATGGTAGCTTGTATCTTCCTAGCAATTGATCTGTTTCATCTATTGTCAAATTTATGGGCATTTGTTTTCCATGGTTATTAATATTATCATTTTTAATTATCTTTTATTATTTTTATGTCTATGGGATCAGGAGTATTGACTCTCTTTTATTTCTGATGTTGATAATTAATGTCTTCTCTTTTTCTTGATTCTCCCAAAAATAAAATTCTAAGCCCCTAGCTGACTGAATAGAACCTTCTATTTGCCAAGAGAATTCCAAAGAAACCTGAAAACCTACGTCAGGCCATGGTGGGAAGGGAGGATCAGATATGCCTCATTATAATCTCCTCCCTTTGGAATTCAGGCACAACTGACCAGCATTAACGTTAAAACAGCAGTCCTAAGACTGACAAAACAAACTCTTTTTATCAGTAAGATACCAAATTCCAACCACACTCTAATATGGTATTATATGACAGACACCAGGCACTGAAAGAAACCAAAGTATTTTGCCCCCAAATATATTTCTTTGACATATTTTGAAATGGCCCTGCACAACCATCTCTTATGGGAAAAATTTACATTCTGTAGAGAATCTTTTCTCTTTCCAGTTCCTTTCTTGATCCAGGAGAGTTCTTGCTAAGAGTCTGACATGTTTTAAGGTCTGATAAGAGACATTTACCATGTGTTCTCTCTGAAGCCTGCTACCTGGAAGCTTCTGCTACTTAATTAGAATGTTGTCTTCCACAATCCCTTTATCTTAACACCATTTCCTTCTGCTGACTTCAACTCTTTAGATAACAACTAAACTCTCTCTCTCTTTTTTTTTTTTTGGAAAGAAAGAAAAAGAGAAAAGAAGAAAGAAAGAAAGAAAGAAGAAAAAAGAATGTAAGAGAGAAAGAAAGAGGGAGAGAGAACGGGATTCTTGTTCTATTGCCCAGGCTAGAATGCAGTCTAAAAATGGGTATTAAAAACCTCTTTTATGCCAATAATTGTGCTTAACAATGGAGACAGGA
>CAUYLG010056876.1:0-51885 GCA_963573385.1 Cacajao melanocephalus | reverse complement strand
TATTTTCATCCCTTATTCCTTCCTGTCTCCATTGTTAAGCACAATTATTGGCATAAAAGAGGTTTTTAATACCCATTTTTAGACTGCATTCTAGCCTGGGCAATAGAACAAGAATCCCGTTCTCTCTCTCTCTTTCTCTTCTCTTTCTTTCTCTCTTACAGTCTTTTTTTTCTATCTTTCACTCTCACTTTCTTTCTTCTCTTTTTCTTTCTTTCAAAAAAAAAAAAAACAGAGAGAAAGGAAAAAGAAAAAAAAAAAAAGGAAAACATGAATACCTCAAAAATTGAATCAAGTTGAAGCAAATTAACTGTATATCAAACTCATGACATGAGCAATTGAAGAAATAATTCATTCAAGTTACTTTAATAGTGTTTAGAGTGTATGGTCCTATTCTAAAGATTTGTTATTTCACATGCCTTGCTTTGTTCAACTTTGCTTTCTTTAAAAAGCAGACAATTTATCAGAATTCTGAGGCCTACGTATCTGAATCTAAACTAGTAATTTTATATGCTGTCCTGTGTTCTTCCTCTAAACCCCTGAGAAATAGAACAGTTCACTTTACTTCTTATTTACTCTGTTAAAGGATGCCTAGAATCTATTCAAGGGAAACTGAATACCGTAAATCCTACAGTTTAAGAAAAACAAATACCTGCAACCACCCGTCTCAATTTTGTGTAGCACAATAGTGTTTCTCAAACTTTAGTGTGCATTATTCATCTGGGAACTTGAAAAAATGCAGATTGCTGGGTCTTCCACCCCGAGTTTTTGATTCCGTAGGTATAGGATGGGGCCCAAGATTTTGCATTTCTAACAAGTTCCCAGGTGATGCTCATGTTGCATAAAGCAAATGACATAAAACTGAGCTTTCCTATAGGTGGGTATTACTTGAGAAAACTGTAAGACGTGCCAACTATCTTAGAAATAACCCTCATTTAGGCATCTGCAGGACAGGTGGTCTCGAGAGTGGACTAGCAGCGAAGTAACAGCCTCTGTTTTAACTTGGGTGACTCTCAGGAGAGGAATCAAAAGCAATCAGCCAAACTTGCTGTGATAACCCTGCATTTCCTAATCTAATAAATTAAGAAAGTTTCAGCTCTTTCTTTCTTAGAGGATCTCTCTGGGGCCAGTTACCTCTAGAGGAAGAATGAGAAATACTGACAATTAAAAGTACCACAGACAGAGGGAGAGTGTTTATACTCTGGTAAGGCTCTTAGTCACAGGGGAAATTAGAGAGCACCTGCATGGGCTGGATAATGAACAATTAAAAAGAAACACATGTAAACATTGAAGGGCTCATCCCTGCGGGAGGATGCTAAGCCCCGGTGACTTGAGCCATAAAGAGGAATTCTCTGAGCTGATGAATAAATGCAGATGAATTTAATTTCCCAGGAGGCTCAGAGGTTAAACTGTCATTATAGAAACTCTTTGTGACTATGTAACTTGGAGTGAGGCAGGATGCCACCTAATTAATGGACTGACCATATGGCAGGAGACCTGTTAAAGAAAGCCAGGCATACAAAGGAAAATACAACCCAAGTGGAGCTTCTGATTCATAAATGTCACTTTTGGTCATGCGACTCTATGTATAAATATGTCTTAAGTGTTGTTTCCTGTTTCTACAAAGCCTTAAATGACTACATCAGCCCTGTCTGTTTAGAAGGGGCCTGAGTCAAGAAAATGAGAACTAGCTACCTTCATGGTGCTTTCTGGTCATCCTATGGATTGGGTATTTTTTTGTGTGTATCTAACTTATGTCTCTACTTTAAATGTGCCTATGTCCTGTTGTTTTGCTTTCAGGGGACTTCTCCATCAAATTAATCCATGGGCAGTATTCACTTGCTGACTGTTCTACTCAACTAATTCTCAGACTTTTATGGGTACCAGTACAAGATAAATTTACTGTGACACATTTTAATATGATTTGGATTAAGTCTCAGTGAAAAATGCTGCTTAAGTAAAATACCATCTAGAAATGAAATACCTAATGATTTGTGAAAAAGCACTGAGCAAGCTCCAGTGAACAAGCAAATTACTACAAAGCACTTTGCTAGCGGATTCTCTCAGTGCCAGATGCATAGATGCATCTGCATCTATTGTCAAATAAAGCATATCGTATTGGTACCATGAAAGTAAACAGATCCAACAGCAGAAGAGGAATTGAATTTCAGGCAAAAGGCAGTTGTGATGTTTTATAAAAAACAAGTTCCATGTTTTTTATAAAACATCACGACTGCCTTGTGACTGAAACTTGGGCAGAAATGATACCCAAGTTGAAATCCCACCTCTTCAACTTTCTCACTGTGTGACTTTAAGAAAATCACGTTATCTACTTGAGACTCACTATTTTCAACTATAACTAGGTACAATGTGGAATAAACTTGCTCTCACAAGACTGAGGTGGCACTAAATAAATTAGTTTTAACAATATACATAATAGTATACCTGATATTTAGGAAAGTCTCCATATTAGTAAAGGGCCTGAACACATGAGATTTTCTTTATTCCCTCCTGAAACATCATTAACATGACAGTTAAGGAATTATGTAAATTATGAAGAGCTATAAGGAAAGAGAAAAAATAAAAGATATGCCACCAGATGAGATATTAACTAAATTTTCAAGAATTTAAAGTAGGTTATAAGAGTGGCAACTGGCTTAACACAAATAAGAAAACCGAACTTATGTCTCTACAGATGGGAGGCACCAATAAAAATCAAGCCATCTTGAATGCCATAACATCAGAGGGGCTCAGGAACTGAATTCATGAGGTATTCTTCAAGGCTAGAAACAGGACTGGTTGAAAGTCTAAAGAGCAATTTGAAGGTCAGATGCCCTATATTACCATAAGATACAGTGATTATTTCTGTAAATATTGAACAAGAGTCTCAATGATCAGAGATACTGGACACCATGAGGAAAGGAGTCAAGCTCTCTACTGAAAAATGGAAATTAAGTAAAAGCTGACATGGTGAATGGTGAAAAGTCCATTCCCTCATCCCCTTTTTCAATCTCAGAATGCTGGCAAAGAGAACATCTCTTTAGCATAATGGACTCAACAGAAAAGACATAAGATTATCATATTCAGGGGTCACTCAACAAAATGGCCAGAGCATCTTACCTGAGTATCATATAGTCAAGTCCACCAGTCAACAATTTCTGTCCATATCCACGGAGCTTGCAATTAACATTTTAGTGTCTCATTATTAAATAGTAACAGACAACCATGAATCAGCTGCATTTGCAAAGACCAGTGTAAATAACCATAAGGCACCAAGATGTAATATATATCAAATTCCAAATTGAACTGCAAAACACCCCTCCAAATAGGTAGCCAAAGACTATTTGTATAATTCTGAAATTCCTCACTCTTGCTCAGGATATAAAACAGGTAAAGAAGAAGAAAAACTGAGAGAGGGATTCCTTTGAAGAAAACTGTGCTGTGAGTGCCCCATCACCACCAAGAAAGATGTGGTATAGTTCTTGA
The DNA here is from genome assembly GCA_963573385.1 of Cacajao melanocephalus. Classification (NCBI taxonomy): domain Eukaryota; kingdom Metazoa; phylum Chordata; class Mammalia; order Primates; family Pitheciidae; genus Cacajao; species Cacajao melanocephalus. Next base: position 48,402 of record CAUYLG010056876.1, on the reverse strand, counting down.
TAATCTCAGGTCAAAAGAGGGACTTCAGTGGAACCGCTCAGAGATCTGGATATGTGCCTTGGCATTAGTGAGATGCAGTTGATGGTATCAGAGTCATCCCTGGAAAAAGTCCACAGGTGAGTCTGGCTGAAAGAGCCTATGGCAGCTGAATAGAAAGATGCAGCTAAAAATTAATTGTAATTCCACTGACTGTCAGAGAAAAGAGCAAGTTACCCATGGTCCTTCTATGAAAATGTGAGTGGAAGAGTTGATCTGGAAGCATGTTAATAATTTCTAAGGGGTCACTAGGAGGGAACAATGAAAGCCCCTTGAAAAAAGAATCTCTACAAAACAAATCCTCAAAGAAGCATGACAAGGAGAGAACAGCCAGTCAAGATATGCAAAGGGCAATCAAGAGTTCACTGTTGGACCTGTCTTAATCCACAAAAGAATTCAGAGAAAAATGTCAGAGTTAAACATTGTCTGGGCCTGGAGAGCATAAAGCCAATTTAACAACAATCTTAGACAAGTTAGACCATCCTGCCTTCCATTCTCATCTCCATCCTCCCTAGTGTTTCAACCCTAGAGCAGGCAGGTGTCAAGACTGGCAATAAGGGTGAAGGTGGTGGATGCCAAACATGGGTCAGGAGAGATGAAAGGCCATATCCCTATCCTCGCCTCCTGCAGCTTGAAGGCCCTAAAAGGGAGAGGGAGTGGCTGTCACTTTTAAAAAGTTAGAAGCCTTAACTATTATGCAGACTGAATTACCTAAGGGCTTAGTTTTTGTGTTTTGTTTCTTAAATTGATTTTATATTTAGAACTGTTTTTTAAGAGTAATTAGAAAAGACAGAGGACTTGCCAAGTTTTTATTTATAAGAAAGGAGAAAACCTTCCCCACTGAGTTTATTATAAAAGGACAGGAAAAGACAAAGTAAAGCAGCTTTCAGATTCCATATGTGTTAAAAATAAACATAAAAATAAAAAATAAAAAAGATGATTCAGAAAACACATGAAAAAAAACATACAAAGGGAAAAGAATGGGTCATATAGATCATATACATCAAGGGTAAAAAATTCTTAATAAAAACATGCCAACCATGGAAGCTGAAAGACAGTGAAGCAATGTCTTCAGAATTATGATGGAAGAGCGTTTCCATTTAGAATCCTATGCCCAGGCAACTTAAGGGCAATGACAGAATAAAAATATTTTCAGATATTCAAATTCTCAAAAATTCATTCTCAGAAAGCTACTATAGGATGTGACTCACCAAAATAAAGGCGGTAACACGTATAAAACAAAGACATGGGATCCAGGAAACAGAGGATCCAAAGAAGAAAGTAATAAAAAAAATTTCCAAGAGTAATTTCTAGATACAATCCTAAGTTAATGAACCAGAGTGACGGCTACTCAGCAGGAAGAAATCATTTCATGTTGAATCAGGAGGAGGAAAGTCGCCTGGAAGGATATCTCCAGCAAAAAAAGAAAAGAAAAGAAAAGAAAAGAAACTGACTTATTGCCAGATGTAGTTGGACATTTTGAAAAGAATTTTGCTGTTCCATTACTAACTTAGTGATAAACACAAAGAAAACTAAGCTAATTTTAAAAAGGATTCAAATGTTAACTTTAGGAAAAAATGAATGTATACAAAAAGGACACTGTGATAATAATATTAACATTACTATACCTCCATGTGCTTGGCACTGTTCTAAACACTACCCTTGTATTGTCTCTAAATCCTCATAACAACTCTATAAGGTAGGCAGTCTCATTAGGCCTATTTTACTGATGAGGAAAGTGAGGTACAGAGATGTTAAATGATTCAAATGACATCGTATAGTTAATAAATACCACAACCCAGATTTGAACCCAGGAGTCTGACTCCAAAATCCAGACTCTACTGTAGTCAGTTTGCTACATGGCTTACTTGTGAGCAGCAGTCTATGATTGCCAACATATACACACTGAATACTGATCTAACCTGTAATTATGACATAATTATACATTGAAGAAACAGGAAAGGGAAAGTTTTTTGGGAGTGAGTGGGGTAATAATAACATTTCTAAATTTCATCTTCCCTGCTACACAGTCAATATATAATGGTTAAAACTGAAAAAAATAAAACAATTCATAACAATATAAGTTATTATTTAAAACACTTAAATAACAGAAGAAACAGTTATAAATTTAAAACACTTAAATAACAGAAGAAACAGTTCAAAGAATTTGGAAAGCAGAACTGTATTTGGGGATGAGAAAGGGACTTTATCCCCAAGAGAAAGGGACTCCCTACCTTTCTCCAACATTTATAAATGAATGTTGGAGAAAGGTAGGGAGGGATAGCATCTAGTACTGAAATGGGCACTTCGATAGTAGTGATAGGAACTAAGACTCCCATGACTACCAGGAAAAGTGTTGCTGGTCTTATAATTTCCACTAGGGTGTGGGAGGCAGCCTCCCAGGTCGGGTCATACCTTCTGCACCAAACACCTCCCCACAGTGAGAGCAGAAAAAGTGCTCTGGGTGCCAGGTCTGGTTCATTGCTGTCAGCACTTTCTGGAAAAGGAACACACAGATATTACAATGATGCAGAGTTGTAAACCATGACCCTGGTTCTAAACAAGTGATTAAAAGCTGGAGGGGAGTGGGGATTCACTTACATCCAGGATGGGAGCAGCACAGTAAGCACAGCGTGGAGAAAAAAGGTGGTGGTAGTCGTTGGGGCAGTAGGCCAAGCCACTCCGCTCAAAGAAGGGACTGGAGCCAATCTCTTCTTTGCAATGAGTACAGACAAAATGCTCAGGATGCCATGATTGCCCTAGAGCATGGATCACCTGTGGAGTGAAATGAAGCCTGACACAGGAGCCCAGATGAGTGCTCTATGGCCTGTAGGTTGCACAACTCTAGGGGACACTCTTCACACTGTATCCCTTAGAGACAACACCCTCTGGAGTTACACAACACTGAAGCCTAGACCTAGGTTCCACCGAGGCAATCTGCTGTCTGTGCTTTATAGAGTGATGGTAAAAGGATGCCCACTTTCCTGACTGATTACTGTGATGAAAGCCTGTAAACGTTCACTACCACTCTACTACCACAGAGGGTGGCAGAAACAACTTAGAGCCCATTGATGAAAAATAAGTCGTAACTGTAGTCGTGGCATGGAAGGCACTCCTGGAAGAGGAAAAGGCCAAATGACAGTTTTTATTCCTCTGGTTTGAACACTTTATTCCATGCCCTATGCAGTTAGTTCTCAAAGCCTTTTATCATAGCTTTGGTGAAGGATGATGCAGAACAGGGGTTTGCAGCTGTGACTTGGAGCTGAGTTCGGCTGGAAATTGTAATCAATCAATTTAGACTGGGAATGTTTGAACAAAGGGAGCAGAGAGAAAGGTCATCTCAGTAAAGGCAGTACAAAAAAGCGGTTAAGAACTCAAACTCAAGAGGGAGTCTCCTGGTTTCTTACCTCTATCTCTTAGTAGGCCTTGGGTATGTCCATTAACATCTCTGAGCCCTCAGTTTCCTTATCTTTACAAAGGGAACAATCATTCTTCTTGAAGGGCTGATGTGACCATTCAACGAGGAAATACTTGTAAAGCACTTACCTCAGTGGCCAGAGCACTGTAAGTGGTTAGTAATTATTAATGATAACTAAAATATCTTAAAATAAAAGGAGAAAGAGCAATCCTTGATGAGACAGAGAGAGACACAGAAGGCATAGGACCAAAATTTCAGCCCATCTCACCTTCCCAGCAATCGGTTTCTGACAGGATGCACAATGGCCCTTGGGCACTGTGGCAATGCCAAGGTCCTGCAGTTCCTGCTCCAGACCCCCAAGCATTGAGTCCAGGGAGGCTTTGTGATCCTGCTTGTCTGGTAAGTGTTTCTTGCCAGCATCTGCTCTCACTGCAACCTGGCCCAAGGGAAAGACCAAAAACAGAATCAGCCTCATGTACTTTTATTCTCACTAACATCTTCTAATGACTCTATAAATTCACCTCTACTGACTGATCTCTTAGCCTTTCCCCAATTTTCCTACAAGGCATTGGAAGAATCTAAAATTTAATACCAATAAAAGTATTTTCATCTCACTTTCATTCTAAACTCTTCAGGCCAAATGAAATCTGACTAATCTTCTGTTTGTAAATTTTTTCTTAATGTAGAAAATTTAGTACATAAAGATGACACCCTTTGAAAATCTTAGGATGACCCCAGTTCAAAAATTAGTCACATCTCCCTTTTACTCATTTGTTCTGCAATATTTGTTGACTGCCTGGGTTTGTGCCAATCACTGCTCTAAGTACTTGGATTAAAGCAATGGATAAGACAGACCAAGTGTCTGGCCTCATGAAATTGCATTCTGTAGGTGATAGACAATAAATAATTAAACAAATAAATATATGCTGTAATGTCAGATAGAGATAAGTTATTTGGAGAGATCGAAGTGACACAGCAAGATGGTGAGAAGAATTGATTTAGATGGAGGCAGTAATGAAAGAAGGCCCCTCTAAGGAAGTAATATTTCAGTAGATATTTGGGACTCAGAAATATTGACACTTATGGGAAATGCATTCTAGGGGGAGGGAAGGCCCTGAGGAAGAAAACAACTTGGCACATTAGTAGAAAAGTCAAAGACAAAGACGTCAGTGGGGCTAAAGCAGAGGGAGTGAGACTGAACACAGGAGAAGGTGACAGAGAGAAAGGCAAAGATTACATAGGGACTTCATGGCAAACACTTGGGTTTTATTCCAAGGTGATGGTGCCACTGCAGGATTTCAAGCACAGGAGGGAAGGAATCTGGAGTATCCCTGTGGTAGCTGAGTGGAGAATTAAGTTTTGACAAGCAAGAGTGAATACAGGGAGATGATCAGATAATGACTTAGATCAGTGTTATAGGAGAAGGTGGTGAGAAGTGGTCAGATAAGACTTGTTGATGGATTGGAATTATTGAAGCAAAAGCCCAAAATTACTATATCCCATTCAAAGAAAGATCCTCAAATTACAAAAAAAAAAAAAAAAAGTGGCTAACTTACCCTTCATCACTTCATGTCTTGATTCCAGCTCTCTCTACTCCTTTGCAGCTGTGCTACTGCTACCATCTATCTACTGAATACTTCGCTCATCAGAAAACTACAATGGCTCTCCATTGCCTCCACAGCAAGTCTGCACTTACCAGACAGACATTCAAAGCCTCCCATCCACTGCCCTCACTTTCATCTTTCCCAATCTCATCTTTTATTAACACTATGCTGTGAAAGGCCTCCATTGTTCCAGGCCAGCTGGGCTCTTCAGTCTCCTGAATGTGATCTGTTACTGTCTGCCTTAAGACCTCTACTTATCTTACTTTTACTGCCTCTTATAACATCACATTGTCACCAATCAAAATGCTCATTTTCCTTCAAGACATTTTGATCACCTAACAGATTTCCTTCCTCCTCTAATACATGTTAGTTAATGTTCAAAAGTTTAGTGTTCAGAAGGTTAGTGTCTGAAAGGTCTGAAAGGGTGACTGATATTAATTATGAAAAATAAGTAAAAATACAACAATATATCTACATCTACATCTCTATCTCTTCACTTATAAATTTCAGAATACTTCTGAACAGATATAGAAGAGACAGGAAATTCTGCCTATCTCTAGTGGGACAGAACTGGATGGCTAGGGTACAGGGCTGAGAAGGAAACAGTTGAGTGCAAGCTTTTTGTACTTTTGATTTTTGTACAATGTGAATGTACAGCTTATTCAAAAGGTAAATGGGGCTGGGCAGGGTGGCTCATGTCTGTAATCCTAGTACTTTGGGAGGCCGAGGCAGATGGAACACCTGAGCTCAGAAGTTTGAGACCAGCCTGGGCAACATGGTGAAACCCTGTCTCTACTAAAAATAAAAAAATTAGCTGAGCATGGTGGCGCACACCTGTAATCCCAGCTACTCAGGAGGCTGAGGCACGATAATCGCTTGAACCCAGGAGGCAGAGGTTGCAGTGAGCAGCGATCATGCAGCTGTGCTCCAACCTAGGTGACCGAGCAAGACTCTGTCTCATACAAAAAAAAAGATGGCATTGTAAATTAAAATTTTAAATAAACCAAGACACCCAAGACACTTGCTAAATCAATTATAAATACAACACGATTAAATCTAATGTAATTTTTTTCTAGTATTTTCAGATATACAGCACAATGAGCCAATCTACCCAGCTTTATTGTAGACATTGATTAGCCCATCAAAGGATGTTAGTCATTAAGGAAAACTTGTTTGTGATGTTTATCTGTTCATCTCTCTAATAAATACGTGTTGCTCACAATGTATCAGGCCCTGAGCATTGGGATTCCCAAATAAGCTATAAAGATAAGGTCCCTGCCCTCTCCAATCACACACATTTTTATATACTGCTTTGAAATTATTTCATAGTCACCTCATGAGTATATATCAAATCCTCCAACCAGATTTAAAATGGTTGGATTCTCTGCCTTAAGGATTCTGGATTATATTACCTTTAGTAAATCTTTAAGCCCATTTATCTGAGATTTCTATTCCATGTCAGATCATGTGAGCTCACCACTCAGAACAAAGAGGCAGATTTTATCTCAATATGGGCTTGGGACTTCTCAGTCTTCCTACTGTCAGAGCCACACTTTGATCTCTTTTTAGTGTCTCAGCCTGCTCACTGATCTCCTCTGTCCTGCTTAGTCAGGTCTCTTTAACAGTCCTTCCACATCATCAAGCCTTAGATACCTCTGCCCTCAGGGGTCATTGCAACTAAAACCACCTTTCCTTCCATCTCTTTCTGTCCAAACTCTGCCTGTTCTTCAGAGTCCATCCTAAGTTTCAACTCCACCTCCCTGATTAAATCTCCATAATCTCTCTACATCCCTAATGTTTGCTCCACGTATTTTTGCAAACCACCTGGCTTTTATTCTATAAATGTTACAGAAACTTATGCCTCATTTTGCCAAGCATACTCTATCTCCTTGAGAACAAAGTCTGTATAATATATGATTTTTCGGTGTCCAAATAACATAGTACAAAGACGGGTTAATTCGCAGAATTAAATTTAGTCTAGAAAAAGCAATGACAACTTAGGAAAATTCCTAAGTGGGAGAATGCAGAGCTGAGTTTCACAAAGATAAACTGGTGACCCCATTGGCCCTGTTTATCATCTGGACTGCACTCACCTTGGCCTGCATCTCACTCAGGTTAGCCATGAGCTCATCCAACTGAGCAGCTGCTGAGGTTTTAGAAGGTGGCGGTGACACCTTTGGCTCTTGGGGTTCACTATAGAAGGAAAACAAAAAAGTCATGTGAACAAATCAAACTCAAATAAATGTTAAGCCACATATAAAGTACTGAAAATGCAATTTTAATAATGAATCCCTTGGATATAAAGCTAAAATCAGAGATAGAAGGTATTTTCTTAAATATTAATATGTACTAGACCAAAAATCTAAACAAGCTCTCTCTGCCTTTTGTCTCTATTTTTCCCTAGTCATCTAAGTTATAAAAAGTATTATATCTCCTGTCAGTTATTGTCAAAAAATAAAAATAAACTAGAATATAGAGCAGGGGTCCTTGGGTCAAATCTGGCCATGCCCATTCATTTACTGGCTGTCTAAAGCTGCTTTTCTTCAGAGTGAGTAGTTGTTACAAAGACCTTACAGTCCACAAAACCTAACAAACTTACTATCTGCCTCTTTACAGAACAAGTTTGCCAACCACTGGTGCAGAAAGTTTAGATAGTATATATGATAATGGTTTCATATTCATATAATTGTAAGTAAATTATAAATAAATAAAACTTTGGACCTGATAAACAGAATAGATATTCTATTCAAGTATCTGCATAATCATTTGTAAAATTAACCATGTATGAGGATATAAATTAAAGCTTAATAAATTTTTAAAAGTACATCATATAGGCCATATTCTTAGATTGCAGTAAATACAAGTATAAATTAATCATAAAAACTATCCACTTAAGAAAGAACAAAGTACTTCTAAATAATTTATGGGATAAAAAAATTAAACTGAATTATCAAACCAGTTAGAAATAGCAACAAAAACACACACACACACTAGCACACATGCACACATACACACACGCCTTTGGGAGTTGAAAGCTAAATGTTACTGAGAGGAAAATATATAAACAGACTCAAGTGTGATATTGAAAAATGAGAAAGATAAGAAATAAACAAAACTTCCAAGTCAAGAGTCTCAGAAAAATATAGAATAATTGAACAGAAGGAATAAAAGCATAAATTAATGAAACAGAAAACAGGAAACAAAACAAAACCTAGTTCAACCATTGTGGAAGATAGTGTGGTGCTTCCTCAAGGACCTAGAAATAGAAATTCCATTTAACCCAGCAATCCCATTACTGGGTATATATCCAAAGGATTATAAATCATTCTATTACAAAGACATATGCACATGTATGTTCATAGCAGCACTGTTTACAATAGCAAAGACCTGGAACCAACCCAAATGCCCATTGACGATAGACTGGACAAGGAAAATGTGGCACATATACACCACGGAATACATAAAAAATGATGAGTTTGTGTCTTTTGTAGGGACATGGATGAATCTGGAAACCATAATTCTCAGCAAACTGACACTAGAACAGAAAATCAAACATCATATGTTCTCACTCATAGGCAGGTGATGAACAATGAGAACACATGGAGACAGGGAGGGGAGCATCACACACTCGGGGGGCCAAGGGAAGGACAGCTGGGGGGTGGGGAGGTCGGGAAGGGATAACATGGGGAGAAATGCCGATGTAGGTGATGAGGGGATGGAGGCAGCAAACCACATTGCTATATGTGTACCTATGCAACAATCCTGCATGATCTGCACATGTACCCCAGAACCTAAAGTATGATAAAAAAAAAAAAAAAACTGGCAGTTTTGGAGGATCATCGTATAAAATTATCAAATACATAGAAAAATATGGAAAATTACCTAATTCTTCCTATAAATAGCACAGAAACTTATTAAAATTAAAGAAAAACTATGGGCATGTGTGGGAGAGTTGTTAAATAAAATTAGCTGAAATGTGATTTTTTAAAAAATCATAAAAAATTAAAAAATCATGGCTAGTTTGTGTTTATACTGGTCATCCAAAAATAGTTCAAAATTAGGAAAAAGATTAATACAATTTATTAGCAAATAGGAGAAAAGCTTTATAAACACATTGATAGGTACTGAAAAAGCAGTAGAAGACAAATTTAACAACCATTTCTGTTGCTGAGTATTAAGAAAAAGAAGAAAAAGTCTATAAACTGATAAAATGTGTCCAAAAGAAATCTACAGCAAGCCTCATAATTAATAATCAAAATTAAGCACATTTTTAATTAGGAGAAAGTTGGACATAGATCCTACTACCATTGCCAATCTTCAACGTTATTCTAGAATACATTGTCAAATGCATTTTAAAGTAAAAGAAGAGAATTATATATTTGAAATAAAGGCAGTGCACCGTCATTCTTTCTTTTAAAATAGACAGTATAATCATTTCCCAGGAAAATGTAAGATAAATGACTGAACAACCATTGGAATGAATGAAAAAGATCAGGGTGGAGATTAGACACAAGATAAAATGAAACAGTCTCTTTCCTATGATCATCAATAAGCAATTTGAAAATCCAATGAGGAAAAAAAAAGAAACTGTTCACAATTCTAACAAAAGTTATAAAATATCAAAGAGGCCGGGCGCGGTGGCTCACGCGGTGGCTCATGCCTGTAATCCCAGCATTCTGGGAGGCTGAGGCGGGCGGATCACGAGGTCAAGAGATTGAGACCATCCTGGCCAACAGAGTGAAACCCTGTCTCCAGTAAAATATAAAAATTAGCTGGGCATGGTGGCACACGTCTGTAGTCCCATCTACTTGGGAGGCTGAGGCAGGAGAATTGCTTAATCCCGGGAGGCGGAGGTTGCAGTGAGCTGAGATCGTGCCACTGCACTGCAGCCTGGCGCCTGGCGACAGAATGAGACTCTCTTTAAAAAAAATTTTTTTTTAATTAAAAATAAAATAAAATAAAATAAAATATCAAAGAATACATTTAACAAGAAATATGTAAGAATTATATGAAAAAAAGCATTGGCAGACATTAAGGAAGATCCACCTATCCAATTAAACAATGAGCAAAGGACCTGAATAGATGTTTCTCCAAAGAAGAAATAAAAATGGCCAAAAGTTATAGGAAAAGGTATTCAACACCATTAATCATCAGGGAAATGCAAATGAAACTATTATGAAATACCACTCCCAAACAAATGGCTATTCACCAAAAGTCAAAAGATGGCAAATGTTGGCCAGGGTATGAAGAAAAAAGAACCCTTATACACTGTTGGTGGGAATGTAGACTGTTACAGCCATTACAGAAAACAGTATGGAGGTTTCTAAAGGAATTGAAAATAGAAATACCACATGATACAGGAATCCTTCTTCTGGGCATACACAAAATAAATGAAATTACCACTTCATAAAGATCTTAAGTTCATTGCAGCACTATTCACTATAGCCAAGTGGTGGAAACAACTTAAGTGTCCATCAATGGATAGACGTCAATGGAATAAAGAAATTGTGAAATATGCACACACACACGATAGAATATCATTCAGCTTTAAGAAAAAGAAGATCCTGTTATTTTTCACAGCACTGATGAATCTGAAGGACATTATACAAGTGAAATAATAAAGAAAAATATTCCATGATCTCACTTACAGGTGGAATCTTTTATTTTTTTTAAGATAAAATATTTAGAGGTAATGGTGAGGTGCAGGAAAGGGGGTGAAAATGGGGACGTTAAGTTAGAGGATATGAAGCAGCAGATATGTAAGATAAGTCTAGAGATCTAATGTACAGCATAAGAACTATAGGTAATAAAATTGTATTGTATTTAGGATTCCTGCTAAAGGAGTAAATTTTGGCTGTTCTTGCCACAAAAACAAACAAAAATGTGTAACTACATGAGATAATAAATATGTTAATTTACCTCACTATGGTAATCATTTTACTAGGTATTCATACCCCATATAATCATATTGTACTCCTTTAATATGCACAATAAAATGTATTTTTTAGAAAAGGCCTACATAAATGAAGATAAATATTTTTTTTTGAACATCTCCAATCCTTTTTTTTTTGAAAGAAAGAGAGAGAAAAGAAAGAAAGAAAGAAAGAAAGAGTGAAAGAAAGAAAGAAAAAGAATGTAAGAGAGAAAGAAAGAAGAAGAGAAAGAGAGAGAGAGAACAGGATTCTTGTTCTATTGCCCAGGCTAGAATGCAGTCTAAAAATGGGTATTAAAAATCTCTTTTATGCCAATAATTGTACTTAACAATGGAGACAGGAAGGCAGATAAATATTATAATGTCAGTTTCCCCTAATTAAATTGTAAATTCAACGTAATTCAATAAAAATTCTGATAGAATTATTTAAGCTAATTAGTAAGGTGATGTTAAAATTTATGGGCTAGAACCCTTAAGACAATTACGAAAAAAAAAAAAGGGGGGGGGGAGGGTGGTGGCTCACACCTGTGGTCCCAGCACTTTGGGAGGTCCAGGTGAGAAGATCACTTGGGACCAGGAGTTCGAGAACAACCTGGGAAACATGAGAGAGACCTAGTCTCTATAAAAATTAAAAGTTTTAAAGAAAAAAAATGCAGGAGGGAAGACTTGTCTTGAGAGATGTGTCTTATAGAGTAACAATAACTAAATTTGTATGATGCTGATAAAAAAATAGGGCTGAGTGCAATAGTTCATACCTGTGATTCCTTTAGGAAGCTGAGGCAGGAAGACTGCTTGAGCCCAGGAGTTTGAGACCAGCCTGGGCAACATAGGGAGACCCTGTCTCTACAAAAATTACAAAATCAACCAGATGTGGTGGCACACCCCTGTCATTTCAGCTACTCAGGAGGCTGGGGCAGGAGGATCACTTTGGTCCAAAAGGCCAAGGCTGCAGTGAGTTGTGATCACACTACTGCATGCCAGCCTAGACAACAGAAACAGAATGAGACCCTGTCAAAAAAGAAAAGAAAAGAAAAGAGAAAAGAAAAGAGGAGAAGGGAGGGGAGAGGAGAAGAGGGGAGAGGAGAGGAGGGGAGGAGAGAGGAGGGGAGACAGGAAGAGGGTAGGGAGAGGAGGGCAGGAGAGAGGAAGGGGGTGGGGAGGGGAGGGCAGGAGAGTGGAGGGCAGGAGAGGGGAGAGGAAAAGAGAGAGGAGAGGAGGAGAGGAGAGAAGAGGAGAGGAGAGGAGAGGAAGAAAGAAGGGAAGGGAAGGGAAGGGGAAGGGAGGGGAGGGAAGGGAAGGGATGGAGGGAAAGGAAGGGAGGGAAGGAGGGAAAGGAAGGGAGGGAAGGAAGGAAAGGAGGGAGGGAGGGAGGGAAGAGAAAAAGAAAAAGAAAAAAATAAATAGGTCAAAGGAGTAGATTAGAAAACCCAGAACAGGCTCCTGCACCTATAAGAACTTCATGTATGATCAATGTGGCATTTCAAATCATCCAAAACAGACTATTCGACTCAATGAATAATAACCTATTTTGGACAAAATAAATATGGATCCCCAACACACCATATACATGAATAAATTTGAGACAAATTAAAGATAGATATAAATATTCTTAAACATAAGATAGTAGAAAAATGAAAAATATCTTTTACAATTTGGGGTAATGAAGGCTTTTCTAAGTGACATCAAAAATGAAAACTATATTGACACAGCTAAACTCACAAACCTTAAATATAAAGATTTAAAATATAATATTCAAATTTTTAAAGAAATGTATAAATAATTAAAAAACAAACCTGAGCTAAAGATTCTTTTAAAAAGCAGGTTTCAGAAAAAGAAACTCAAATGTTTATTACTATGTAAAAATACCCTCAACCTCATTACTTTTTAAATTTGCAATTTAAAGCAATGAGATACCAATATTTACCTATTAGTTGAAATTTTAAAAGAGGGATAATATGCAGCGTTGGCAAAATATGAATTATAAATATATATACATATATATACACACATGTTTATATATATCATAGGTAGTTATGTAAATTTATAAAAACTTTTATAAGGCAGTATCTATTAACATTTCAGTTGCATATACCACTTGATTCAGCCATTTTGCTACTAAGAATATATCCTACAGAGAAATTGGACATATATATATAAATATATGTACGAGGACGTTTATTAGGGTACAGTTTCTATGAGCAAATTGGAAATAAATCAATGGCTCTAAAGTAAAATAAATTATGGTTCATCCACGCTATAGAATAACATGCAACTGCTAAGCAGACATAGATTTATGTGAATGAAGAAGGACTTCCAACATTCATTGTTAATGTAAAAAAGAAAAGCCCAGAAAATATGAAAACTATACTTCCAGCCCAGTGCAGTCGCTCATGCCTATTATCCTAGCACTTCAGGAGTCTGAAGTAGGAGGACTGCTTGAGCCCAGGAGTTCAAGACCAGCCTGGGCAACATAGGGAGACTCCATCTCTATGAAAAATTTAAAATTTAGCTGGATGTGGTGGCACCTGCCTGTGGTCCTAGCTAGTTGGGTGGCTGAGATGAGAAGATAGCTTGAGCCCAGGAGGTCAAGGCTGCAGTGAGCAGAGATAACGCCACTACACTCCATCCTGGGAAACAGAGAGAGACCCTCTCTCAAAATTTGAGAAAAAGAAAGAAAAAATATACACTGCCATTTATATAAATTTATAAGCACATGTACATAAGTGTAAATATGCACACACTTAAGTCTGTAAGAAGAACAACCTAACAGCAGTTACCCGTGGAACTGGTAGTAAGTTGGTGAGAGGAAAGACTCTAAGTGGGGTGGTCTCACTTTTCACCCTATCTATATATTTCCAAATTATTTTGCTTTTTACGCACATGAGTTTATGAAATAATTTTGTATCTTAAGTTATATTTTTAAAACAAAACATAGGTCATCTATACTAGGAAAACAGCTAGCACACATGGCCAAGAGATGAGTTGGTGGAGGTGGCAGATGAGACATCAGGAGTGCAATTCACCTGTATAGCTCAGTTATTATACACACACACACTAACATATAATGGTTCTATAAACAACCTTCAATAAATTACATAGAGTCACAACGTAGAGGTTTCTATTTAAAATTGTTTTAAAGTATAAAATTAATACATGTTAAGTGCAGAAAATTTAAAAACTACAGAGAAATATAAAGAAAAAAATTAAAACACACATAATCTCCTTTTCAGGAGGCAATTATTCTGGACATTTAGGCTGATACCATTATGCTTAACTATGATCGTGTGTAATTTTGGAAAACTAAAATTACACTTTTTCCTACTCTTATGCATATAGCTTTCTGTCTTCTGCAACCATAATAGATAACATTTATTGAATGTCTGTCTACACTATGCCTGACCCTCCATACAGAGCTTTATACATGTCCTCTTTAAATCTTTTATAATAACAACCTTAAGAGGTAGGTATTGTCACCTCCAAATGAAAAAACTAGGGCTTAGAGAAGTTCAAAACTTTTTTGCACATAATACAGTTGGCAAGTAACAAAGAGTTTAGGCCTGCAAACTGCTAAGTTTGTGCTGTCTTTACTGAATTATCTACCAAAATAATGTTTAAAGGCTATATGGTTTTCAAATATATAATGTACTATATAATTTTTAAAACCAATAATTTATTGCTGGCCACCTAGATTGTTTTCTGACTTTTCCTATTATAATCAATACTGCTAAACAAATATTTGCACCCATGTTTGATCATTTACATAGAGTAAATTTTAAAAAGTGAAATCACTGGGTCAAAAGGTACAAAAAGGTAACTGACTATGAAATCATGTTTGTAATCAACATTAATTAAGAGAGCTTAGCTAACAACCCACCAAACCAAAACTCTCTGTCTCATGACCACTCATTTTTCTCTCTCTCTCTTTCTCTTTCTCTCATCTGCACAAAGATACAAAGCCATAAATAAAAGTAAATATTCTGTCTTTCACTAAATATATTTTCAAAAATGAAAACATACACTTACTACTTATCTTTATGTATTTACCAGCCAGGAAAAAGACAGAAGAAAAGTGGAAACTTTTCTCTCTTGAGAACACTGTCTATTGGATACAATATGTCTCACGTTGACTTATTTTTGATCATTTAACAACAGGCCCTCTATTAGATGCAAGATTTTTTGTTTTAATCTGAGAGCAAAAATGGTCAAGTATGCAAGTAATTGATTCAATCCATCTTGGAGGTTTCCAAGAAGTCACAGTGGAGCGTTTTCTCACAGCTCGATCAGTCATAATCCCTTAGTAACTGCCACCACAGACAAATGCCTTAGGAATACAAAAGGCAGCAGGACTGTGAACACGTTCTGCTGTCCTATGCCCAAATATAGAATAAATTCAGTTTCTTATCAGGGCTTGTATATTCCTAAAAACCTTCCCATCTTACAGTTGGGGCAAATTTGTGCTTATTCAAAGAATTCCCACTGGTTTTTAACTAAAGTCCTAGTGCAGTGTAGAAAGGGAAATAGATCATTGTTATAATACTCCAATAGTTATTGAGTCAACAATATAAAATTCTAGATAAGAAATGACAGACCTTGAAAGTTAATGATTACTAATTAAAGTGCTCACTTCAGGAAATGTTCCTGAAAAGAGAAGAGCCTTTGATTTGTTCCCTGATCTTTTGAAGACAGTAAAGATACCTGGCTATGTCATCAGCAGCAACTTACTTCAGTGCTCAGAGATTTCAGTGATACGAATCACGAAAGATGCATCTAAAAGAATCCAGAATCAAGTAAGGAGCTTCATCGTGCTGTTGTTTTTTTCCTTACTTATTTCTCTGTTATATTTTTATGACTTGTTCCTTTCTATTATTACCAGAATTATTTTTGTTCTTGTAAAAGATAAATTTCTAAATTATTGCTCATGTTGCTATTGATATATAACTATACTAGAAATGTTATTCCAATGTTATATTCATAGCTAGTATTGAAAATACTTTCAAGGTAGGTTAAACGCAATGTTTAGTTTATTTAAGCAAGCCAGAGTAAACAGCAAAAAAAGAATGCAGGAATCTAATTTTTATGTCTAATATTCTATTTACATGCTAGCCTTCCCAGCTCAGAGTTATACCAGTCTCAGGGATGTGCATCCATCTATTGCATATTTACTTGGTCACCTGGATTTTATGTCACTCTCCCTCAGAGGCATTTAGTAATGGGGAGTACATCAAAGTCCAGTCAGGAAAACATAAACTACGTGAGTACACAGAAAGAATTTAGTCCAGAAACCTGACTACACAGGTGAGGGAGAACTAAGAAGCAAAACAGAAGACACTGAGTAACATAGAAGTCACTACTACCCCTAAGCCAAAGGGACTAAGAAAACAGGAAAAGTTACCAGAGCTAGGGGCCCAAGTCAACAGCGGAAGCTGAAACCACAGCACACCTGTTGTGCTCCAGCTGAAGCCATAAAGAAGATAAAGCTGCTGACAGAGATTCTGTGGAAACAGAGCACCTTGAGGGGAAATGCACTGGATTTCACTGCTTTTTACCCTGCAGTCTCCCCACAGTGTCCCCACCCCACCATTGGTTGAAGACAGTGAGGACCGACTGATCCTGGAGCCTGGAAAACCCAAGGATCAGCTCCCCTAGAACACAGAGCAAGAGAAAAAGGCGGAAATGATGGGAAATAAGCCAGAGAGGTCCATACTATGAAGAAGAGGATGTCAGTAAGTTGGTATTGGTGTGCCATCAATTAATCACAGTGTCAGATATACAGGCTGTTGGTTGGGCTAGGTTTCATGTTACATGTTCATGCATTCACTTGCATTTCTATTGGAGTCTTGGATTCCTAGATTTAAGAAACCAAATATTTACTGAGAACCTATTGTGTGCCAGCCACTTTTTGTTGTTGTTTTGCTTTGTTTTTATTTTTTCATTGGGGTTTCAGGGACTGGGAAAGGACTAGGAGGAATTCTCACCTGGCAACATCCTTGGAACTAGAATAAACTGGCAATATGTATTAATAAATTGGCCTCGCCTTCACCAAAGTAAAAAGTATCCTTAAGAGGGAAATTTTAAGAAAACTTCTTGTAACACAGTTCTTCCCTTATTTTTTCCTTGCATGTGTGCGCTACTGGCTGCAATCCTGAAACCAAATAAGGTGTGGTCTAGTACTCTTTCCCAAGCATGAATCTTTACTGTCTATATTTTATGCCCTTTAATCTGTTTTCCAAAAAGTTGTCTGATGTTAAAAATTGCAAGCTATAAACAAGGAGAGAATAACTAAATTGGTTTTTTATTTTTTCAGATTGCCAATTCTGCTTTAGCCAGGAGAATTGACTTAGTAAGTGTATCTGTTTCAATATGTAATTTCTCATAAAAGGAAATCCCTCCACCCACGACATAAATCTTGAGCCAATATTGAAAGAGAAAGTAAATACTCATCAGTTGGCTATGAGACCCACTATCTTAGTTTAACCCTCATCCTAGCTCTGACATTGTTAGAATCCTGCTGAAGTTTCTTCAGTTGTGTTTTCTTTTTCAGGAAACTGGAGCATAACATCTGGACTAGCTTGGACAAAACACCTGTGTTGATTCTGGGAGTATTTATACTTTTTTAGGTGGTAATGGACATAGCACGGCCCACCAGCCTAGACAACCCCTCCAGATGCCAGGCAACTTGAGAAGTTGTCAAGTCAGCTTCACAGAGTTCTACCTATGTTCAAAGACTATGGAAAGAGGAGGATGATATAGGAGTTCTAATAATAAACATTTGCAAAGCAATTTATCACCCAAATAAAGATTGATAACAATTATCTACTAACTTTAATTTTCAAAAGCATTTAATAGAAAAAAAAATACCTGTAGACATTGAGCTCCCGGATATTGGTAGTATACACGAGCTGCGCCTAAGACACGTAAGTGACAAGGAAGAGCAAAGAATAAATTTTTGTTATCAGAATGTTGAGGCTTAATGATATGCACAGTTAATAGATATTTGTAGCTTTTAAAGGGAACTAACAAGTGGCATATCTCTGAGCTCTTCTTTCACAAGCCAGAGGAATTACCAGCCATCCAACAAAGAAAAGCCAAATTCTAAACAGAGTAGTTGGCATGTGAATAAATACTAGCAGCCCTTCCTTGCCTAAAAACCACTGAAATAGAGAAATTGACCCTCCTTAGATAAGAACCATAAAGCAAATAAAATGGGTCAGAGCTATCCCCCTCTTTAACTAAACCGGATAGTGCCTAGGGGGAGACTATAATGTTATTAAACTTGACATATGAAAACAAATAACATGTGAATCTAAAAGGTTGTTGGCCAGCAATTCACTTATTTATTGAACAAATATTTATTGAGGTTCTGTCATGTGCCAGGGCTGTGGATGTAGCAGCCAAAAAGCAAAACAATCATAAAAACTGTAAGCCCTGAAGCTTACATTCTGGTGGTGTGAAACAGAAAACGAACAAATTAATATGTAAAATTAATTTTTTGGATAGAAGATGGATGTAAGGGAGAGACAGCAATTATAAATATACTGATCAGGGAAGGACTCACTGAGAAGAGGACGCTTGAGCAACGACTTACATAGGAGGTAAGGAAAGAAAGCAAATACCTGGGGTCACATGATCCAGTTGAAAAAGCCAGCAGGGAAAGCACCTGGAGCATTTGTGGAACCACGAGGAGGACAGTGTGGCCTGAGCAGAGTGAACCAGGGATATAGGGACAGCAAGTAACGGGGCCAGATCATGTAGATGGGTTGGCCATATCACCAAATGTTCAGATTGGGATATTTTTTAGAATGAAAAGTTGTTCCAAAAATAAGTCATATTATATCATTTTTAAAATATGTGTTTATTGACCTAAATTTGGTCTTATTATATTGGTGGACTTATAAGATAATTCTATTCAAAATTTATTTTCAAAATTAAAATTTCCTAAAATATCTTAAAGTGACACAAAGTTATGAACATTGAAGCAACTTTAAGAAAATATTGGCCAGGCACGGTGGTTCACACCTGTAATCCCAGAACTTTGGGAGGCCAAGGCAGGCCGATCATTTGAGGTCAGGAGACTATAAGACCAGCCTGACCAACATGGTGAACCCCATCTCTACTAAAATTACAAACAAATTTGCCGAGCGTGGTGGTGAGTGCCTGTAGTCCCTACTACTCAGGAGGCTGAGACAGGAGAATTACTTGAACCCAGGAGGCGGAGGTTGCAATGAGCTGAGATCATGCCACTGCACTCCAGTCTGGGCAACAGAGTGAGATTCCATGTCAAAAAAAAAAAGTATATATATATATATATATATATATATATATATACATATATATATATAATCTGAACATTTTTTAATGGCACAATTATTCTTGACATGTATTCACATACCTTAATTTGTTATTTAGACAGTGTTGTCTCTAGCATTGGGATGTGGCCATTTTTTGGGAACATATGTTTTCTTTTGCTTTTTGTTTTTTGTTTTTTTTTTTAAACAGTGTTATTATTTTTATAAAATTGCAATTGTTTTCAAAGCTTCATTTTATGGTTACTATATCTGAAATTGTAGACAATTTTAATTGATGCTTCTCTGTAGACTGTAATGTTTTTAACTGAGAACAAATTTTCTCTCTAGATACTGATGAACCTGTACATTCTGAAAAATGAATCTTCCCATTTTTTATATTAAAATATGTAAATATTTCAGGCCAACATCATCACAGGGGCTGTTTTTCTGCCTTCATTCAGATCATCTTTCTTCAGTAATTTTCTTATAAAACTTTCAAGTTGTCTATATCTGTGATTTTTTTTAACATTTCACCAAATCTAGATATTGCAAAATCATAGACTTTCAAAATTTTTCTCCATTTTGGTGAAGAATAAAAATTTATCCAATTAAAATTGTAAGTCAAAATACATCAAAGTTAAGATTTTTCTGAAGCATAATCGTCAAATTAGATAATTAAACCATATCAGCTTTCATCTTTTGATTTATTCAATTCGTCCTTGATTTTTGTAGGGAGAAATTTGAGCTTCTTCCCTTGTAAGCCTTCTTTTATATAACTGTAACTTGGTAAAAGCTTCAAAAGCTGAATTTTCATGCTACATTTATTGAATAATATTGATTAAAAATTTCCAATTGGTCTTGAACATAATGCAATCTAAATTTGGGTTGCTTTACAAAGTGGTTTTTCAAAGCCTCAAGCATTCCCAAAATCCAACTGATGACATGCAACACAGACAGGAATATATATACAGCCATTCTGAAATGTTTCCTTGTGTGGTAGTGTTCGATATCAACTTCTGTCACAAAAGTTTTGTGGATCAGTTACTTATATAATCTGTGTGTGTGTATATATATATTTATTTATAATTATACATTTTGACAATTTCAGTTTCTGTTTTGACTGAAAAAATACTGTAGCTTGTTTGGATGCAGTCACAAATTTTGTGCGCATTACAACCAATTCCAATTATATTTCTGCTCCATAGCTTGTTAACTTGGTAAGAACATTTTTAGCACAATGCTGTGCTGTATTAACATTTGTATTCATATTCTCAGAACAAAAACAATAGTTTATCTTCAATGTTGAGCTTTTCAACTAAATTTACAGTGGCATTAACAATGTCAGATGTTTCACTTTTTGACTAGGAAATAAATTTTCACATATTTTATTTGGATCCTTTGAATTAGATAAAAAACAAAATTGAAACATTTCAGAATTAATACATTTTCGAATTGAGACCTTTAATGACACTAACATAAAAAACATTATTTGATGGTTTGCGAAGGGAAATCACTCACTATTTTGACCAGATTACTTATAAGCACAAGAAAACTTGGAATTGAAAATGAGCAAAACTAATTTATGAGTAATTTGATCCTAATAGAAAGGTATGCTTCACAATGACATGTACACAGGCCTCCTGCAGCTGCCTGTTGAAGTCATTTTAAGGCATATTCTTCAAAAATTATTAACTTTGGAAATAGATGCCAAAGCTTCTTCACCATGTTTTGAAAACCTTTCAGTTTTCAAAGGGACAGTGATCTCTCTACTTGCCTGCATGGTGCATAGTAAATATTGACAAATATTTTCTGCATGTTGCATATTCGTTATCAGGTTTCTTGAGTCAATTAAACATGTGGGTTTTGTTTCGTTTTTGTTTTGAGCTAACTGCTGAAAGGGTTCACTGTAAAATTAAAAAGGCATTATCATATAATAAAACAAATAGAGCTTCACACATACAAATAATAACAAAGCTGCTTTAATAAAACAATTAGACTACACTATACTCTATGGCAAAATTGCTTAGCCTCTATTTCCTAAACATAATTTGTATGACATTAAGCTACAATTTCTCCCATTTTCTACTGACTCTGAGGAGGTTCCATCCATCTCACAGGCCACCACCACACAGATCATGGGAGGGCATGAATGTGTTTCATCAAGTGGCCAGCAGGGGGAAAAGCCTCAGAAATTTTTCTGCTACTATCTAAGATCAGAAGAGTTAGCTATCTTTGACTACTTGTGCTTGAGCTCTTTGCTTTAACAGCCAGCACCCTTCGTATAATTCTGGAAAAGTTGCTGCTAGCTAGGTTTCGTCTGCATAGAATCAAGAAAAAAGACAAGTTATCATTAGCCATCTTTTGCATTTAGCCATAATAAAGTCAGAACTTGGCTGGGGGCAGTGGCTCATACCTGTAATCCTAGCACTTTGGGAAGCTGAGACAGGCAAACTACCAGGTTAAGAGTTCAAGACCAGCCTAGTCAACATGGTGAAACCCTGTCTCTAATAAAAATAGAAAAATTAGCTGGGCATGGTGGTGCACCCCTGTAGTCCCAGATACTTGGGAGGCTGAGTTAGGAGAATCACTTGAACCTGGGAGGCAGAAGTTGTAGTGAGCCGAGATTGTGCCACTGCACTCCATCCTGCATGACAGAGAGAGACTCCATCTCAAAAAAAAAAAAAAAAAAAAAAAAACTCTGTTCATGGCATATGTGTTTTGTACACTGATGAGACCACAGAAGAAGCTGGAGGGAGGTCTGTTAAGCCATACTGGCTTACTGTAATGCAAATATTGATAAGAAAACTTCAAATAAAATTGAAAATCTGGGGTAAAATGTTAAAGTTAGTAAGATGAAAAAAAAAAAAAAAACAAGAATAAACCCAGGACTCTTTCATATAAACCAGGATACACGGTCACTCCAGAAAGATCAATGCTTTTACTCTGAATGAGATGGGGAGTCATTGTGGGGTTTTGAGTAGAAGAATGACAGGGTCTGACTTTAGTTTTTAAAGGTGACCCCAGCTGCTTGAGAATAGACTGCAGCAGGGAAAAGGGCAGGAGACCGCTTAGGAGCCTACCATTATAATCTAACACTGAAGACAAAGACAATAGTTTCCTAGCAGAGAGAGAAATTCATATCCTTAAAACTGTATGTGTCTGGAGGAAAGAACAGTTAGGGGGTAAACTACCCCTGAGCTCAAATTTCAGGTCTGTGCTTCTGGTTATTTCATATAGTATACAATGATGAATCAATATATCATAGTACAAAATTACCAGTTATGAAGAAGATCTACTTAATTCATCTTACACTAATTCCATTCTCATCAAGTAACCTTTAATTATAATGTACATCCATGTGGACTTATCCATAGAAAGAGAATGCATATATGAGTAAATACTAACAACTGTTTTACTTGACAGCTTTAACTGAAACCATAAATTAATACATTTGATTTCTGGGTTTTGTTTTTTGTTTATTTTTTGAGATGAATTCTCATTCTGTCACACATGCTGGGGTTGAGCAGCACAATCATAGCTTACTACAGCCTCAACCTCCTGAGCTCAAGCAATCTTCCTGCTTCAGCCGTCTGAGTGTCGGGGACCACAGGCATGCGCCACCACAACCTGCTAATTCTTAAATTTTTCGTAGAGATGAGTGTCTCACCATGTGGCCCAGGCTGGTCTCAAATTCCTCGCCTCAAGTGATGCTCCTGCCTCAGCCTTCCAAAGTGCTGAAATTACAGGCTTGAGCTACTGCACTTGCGCTGGGTTTTTAAAAGTATGTATCATCACTTGTCAGTTTGGTTAGTTTGAATTGTTTCCTAGAGCTTCATAATCTCTGTGTAAACTAATACTTGAACTTCTTAATCTATGCAGCAGAAAATAAGACCTGGGAAGTGGTGAGCCTAAAAAGTCACCCTGAGAAGACTTGTCTTAGCTACCACCTGGCCTTCCTCAGGTGATCTCTGGTTGAGTACTATTCCAGTCAAACTGCAACATGCATCTCTGATGCCCAGACAGTAACATCAGAATATCCCAAGTGAATCTGACAAAACTGTCTGTGACCATGCACTCATTAGAAAAAAATTTAGTTCTCAAAAGCTCATTCCTCTGTGATGATTTTCTCAATTATTTTCCTCTTTCCAAAAACATCTTTAGATTAACATTGAGGCATTGTTTTTCTCTTTCTTGGGTATATGATTCTTCTTTCATATCATTTTATGTGGGATACAATTAATTTTCAGAAATGCACTCAAACAACCATGTTTAAGGACTATAATAAATGGAAAGTTACCGGCAAGGGACTTGTGTTATCCTGAACAGAAAGGATCTCTGAAGTCTCGCCAAGGTTACTCTCCTTTCGGGAATGCTGATCAGGGGGAAGAGAAGCTGGGTTGGAATATTCATCACTGTCCTGAAGGGTGGAACGTTCCAGTTCCTCTAATAAGGCATCTACATCAAAAGAAACAAGATAATCATGATAGAGAATATTTAAGTCTCCAGAATCATTTTCTCCTTAAATATCTTCACTGTGCCCAAATTCATCTCCTTCTTTTCTTCGGTTATGGCTATTTTCAAATATTCCTTATTTCACTTCAATAATGTGGTGAATTTTACCAAGAAATGTTTAATGCCTCCATAAATGTGTGGCTTATTTCTTATTTTCTACGGTTGCATTCAATTTCATAGTCTTAATCTATAATTTAATGTTTCATACAAGTACTAATTTTCATCATACATTTGGGGTAGATTGCCCACAAATATCCCTAATTAGAAAAAAATAAATCTGGGCTGGGTGTAGTGGCTGATGCCTGTGATCACAGCACTTTGGGAGGACGAGTCGGGAGGATCCCTTAAGCCTGGGCGTTTCAGACCAGGGCAACATAGCAAAACCCAGTCTGTACTAAAAATACAAAAAATCAGCCCAGAGTGGTGGCTCATGCCTGTGGTTCCAGCTACTCAGAAGGCTGAGGTGGGAGGATCACCTGAGCCTAGGTCAGCCTGCAGTGAGCCAAGATCACACCACTGCACTCCAGCAGCCTGGGCCACAGGAGTGATACCCTGTCTCCAAAAAAAAAAAAAAAAAAAAAAAACAAGAAAGAAAGAAATATTACCACTTTTCAAAATATACCAGGGAAATAACACTTATGCTTAATCCTAATGATTTTTTTTCTAAATCTTAAACAATTATCCTGAGAACATAACAAAATTCTCAAAGCAAGGTATAAGTATTCTGAGTGTGGAGAGAAAAAAGGGTTGGGGAGAAAACTCAGATATTGCAAAATCAAGTAACACATTGCAATTCAAATAGTTGAGATTTGTTACTCTTGTAGTTTTGTGTTTGTTTGTTTGTTTGGAAAAGTATTATACTATACCTATCTGTTATAATGAAATAAATAATAATTAGTAAAAAAAATTAACACATGCCAGGCACTGTGCTCAGGAAGTTACACATTTCATTTAACCATCCTATCACTTTGAGGCAGGTGATGTTACTGTCCTTATTTTGTAGATCAAGAAAGAGACAAAAATAATTTGCTTAAGCTCACAAGTGTAGAACCAGGACTTGAATCTGGGCTATCTGATCCCTAGCCCCTGCACTAATTGAAAGTTAGAAGTTCCAGTCTCCGGATTCTCTGGGTTATCTTGAGCATGTCACGTCCTTTTCTGAAGCAGTTTCCTCATCTACATAATGAAGCAAGTGGATTAGAACAGTGTTTTTCAAATTATAGCTCAGTACCCATTAGTGGACCTCTAGCAGATTTCTTACCACAGGTTATAGTTTTCAAACTTTAAACACAGAATTATATTATTTCTAAGGACCTGCCTACCTCTGAAGTTCTCAAATAAGGAAAATAAACTTCACATATATTAAAAAAAAAACCAAATTTTCATTTATTTTAGATTTTGGAGGCATGAATTATTCTTAATGGCATTAGAAGAGTTCTAATCTTTTTTTTATTTTTTGCAAATGAAATCCACAGATCTTTCATAATCATCCATTTCTCAAAAATGTTGGCTTTTATGGAGATTTCAGATATAAGCAAACTGAACTAAACTTTAGAGCAAACAAATAACTGTAATGGGAAAAAAGAGCTTTAAAAAGTCAAGAGACTTATAATTAATTTCAATGTAGGAACATTTTTCAATCACTAAATCTACTTTAAAAATAAAACAATCAAGACTATTGAACACTGACTGGATATTAAATAATATCAAGCAAGTACTATTTATTTTAGGTGTGATAATGATATTTGATAATATTAAGTAATTCTGTTAAGTTTTTAGGTGTGATAATGGTATTTCCCAATATTAAGGAATTACCATTAAGGCTGTTGTGTGTATGGCAATGGCATTAGGGTTACATGTATTAACATATATTTATTTATTTTAGAGATTAGTGCTAAAATATTTACAGATAAAATAACAACTGAAATTGCTTTAACATAATTACAGAAGTGAAAGGAATGGGTGGGCATATATATGAAATGAGACTGGTGAAGAATTGATTGTTTAAACTGCTTGATGCATATATTAGAATTTATTAAACTATTTTCTCTACTTTTGCATACTTAAATTTCTTTATAACAGAAGGTTTTTAAAAACAAGGACAAAGAAAATAAAAAGAAAACTAAGGTAGAAAGAAAACTTTTTGCCTCAGATTTTTATTAGCCAGACTCCACTCCAAATTTGAGAATTTTTAATTTTTATTCTGCATCTCTCAATTAAGCTAGA
This sequence comes from Cacajao melanocephalus, assembly GCA_963573385.1. Taxonomy (NCBI): domain Eukaryota; kingdom Metazoa; phylum Chordata; class Mammalia; order Primates; family Pitheciidae; genus Cacajao; species Cacajao melanocephalus. The sequence continues at coordinate 22,389 of CAUYLG010056876.1, read as the reverse complement.
GTCCCTTGATTTTCTATTTTCTAAGCTTTGCTCTAACTAGAAGCCAAAGATCCTCCTGAGTTCAAAATAAAAAGCCATTTACAATAAAGATTATAAGAGAGAGGAAATCAGACCACTAGAGTGGGAAGTTGCCCTCAGACACACCAGCTAACAAAAGTTATCAAAACCCTTCTTCTGGGTTATGAGTTGGAGGCTTTTGTCTTCCTGTTTCTTATGAGTGTGCATCAACAGTCTGAGGTTATTATGCCTTTTGCCAGATTTTGTAATTTGAAGATGACTCATTTTAGTATGACAAATATGTGATTCCTGGAGAGTGGGGGTGGGAGGAGAGGGTACTAGACTGAAGACTCTATAATTATTCTCTGTGGTCCTTTACCTGTGGATATGAAATAATATCAATATTACCATGAAACGAGTAAAGTGAGGTCTCTGGGGGTCTCTATGGGTTGTATGGATTTCATTTCGAGGCAGAGTCTGCTCCTGGTTCCTCTTTATCTATTATGCCTAATGCCTATGTAATGAGGGCTTAGGTAAAACCTTCTGATTTACAAGCTGCTAGCCTCTGAGGTACTACTGCAGACTGGAAATATTTGCTCACTTGAGCCAACCTGTCCTAGATGCCATTTCTCTGCCAGCAGGAAGAAAGGTCCACCCCAAGTCTCAAGGGTAGTTACTGGGCAGCAGACAATTTGAAGAAACTGTTGAAGTGTAGCCATCAGTAGCCTGTGGAGATATAGCCAACTGGATAATCTGCACAAATGTTAGCTTCCAGGCTACTTGCTTGGTACTTTCTGTATTTCTGGACAAGATTTACCTAACATCTAGCCTGCTCAGGAAATGCAAAACAATATAAATGTCTGTTAAATCTGGGTTACTTCGTTGGCCACAAAACGAAAACTAACAAAATAGGAGACCACCGTTTTGCTTAGTTTTGGTGTCAGATGCTCCTGGCAGTGACATTAATAAGGTATTTTGTTTTTCTTAGTTTTCTCATCTTAAAAAGAAATGGATAATACCTATTTCAGAGGGTTGCTGCAGACACTAAAATGATTAACATATGTAAAAATGTCTAGTTTTTACTTGAGTCACTAAATAAGCATTAGTTTCCTTTTAAATTATTTGCCATGAAAGCCATTAGGTGTCCCCCCCACCAAAAAAAAAAAAAAAAAAAAAAAGAAATAAAAGGAAAAGAAAAAGAAAGGAAAAAGAAAAAAGGCCGTAGCCCTAGTGGAACTCAAGCAGAAATTCACATTCTTCACTCAGGGAGGATAAGAATTTGGATTCTACCCCAAGTCCAAAATAGAGTCTAGCCCAATACCAAGATAGACTTAACTTCCAAAGCAGTTTGGTATTTACTAAATGCTACCTTTTTCTCTTCATTAACATCTCTTCCCTCCTGGTAATTTGCCCTTTACTTTTCCTCTGTTTCTCCAACTTTGAAATCACATGCCAATTTTTTTTAAGACAATGTAAAAATAAGCAAGATATTTTTTGTTGTTTTTTGCACTTTTTACATACCCCATCCCCAAACACACCCCAAACAGGACACTGTGGAATTAATATAGCTTGGAGATTGGGTAAAGTTTAGTGACTCAGTGTTAGTTAAGATGCTGGCAACAGATGTTGGCAAAGGCTATGGAATGAGTCCCAAGAATGACAAACGTTACACTACTCCAAAGGTTTGAAATCCAGGATCTCTCTGGATGGATAATGTGGCTAATAGTTCCACTGCTGGTTTTAATTGCCTTGGAGTGGAAGGAGGTATCATATTTTCAGGCCATAGTAATCTCTTCCTTTAGAATTCTTCTCAATAAAAAGCTTAGCAACAAAATCATTTGAATTACAGTGCTATGCCTTCTTGATTTAAGATGAAAACATGAAACAAATGAAACCACTCTGGCCTTTTTCCAACCTCTACAGATCCCTTATTCTTATACTTCAAGACCATTTTTTCTTCCTCATAACACCCCAACTCCTTTTTTGCTCTTTCTTTTCCTCCTCAAATCATATCTCTGCATTGCCTTGCTATGTGGCCATCCTATGATCTCCAGTGACCTTCATGGGGCAAAATGCTCATAATAAAACGACAATTTCAATCACAATCCAGTCCAAAACTATTTGCCAAGATTTTACTCTGTGGTTAGCACCAAACTCTCCCTCTATTTTGCCACTGCAAACAGTGAACCCATAGTTCCCCAAAACAATTACAGTTCCTCATGCTTCCCTCTTGGCAGGGCTGAGGACACAAGTGAAAATAAAATCTTCCTTTACTACCCTCGGTCTAGCCAGAAGTATACCCCACTACACACGTAGATGGCAGCCAAGTCTTCACTCCCTCAGAGTTTCTGCTCCAAGAAGCTCCTCACTCACCTAACTCTTCCATTGTCCTACATCCAAGATGCCCTTGTCTCACAGGCCGTGAGGAACAGCTTTGGCATGTGCTGAAGAAGAGGACCACAAAGGAACTGTGTGAGACAGCATAAGGCAGCCTCTATAACCCTTTTTGGTTCCTGTATTTGCTTAGCACTTCCTCTCTTTTGATTTGGTGAGTTTCCTTTTTTTTTTTCATAGGTTACACAGTTTTAAAAATGGGACTGACATAGAAAGGTAGATAGTAAGATTCGAGTTATGGTAGTGCATTGGCCAGGGTGATAGAGAGTCAAAATTAATTTTGCAAAATGTTAGCACCTACTCTGTGCCAGGATTCATCTTGGAGTCATGGGAATGGCAGATTCACTTGTGGTTTTTCCAAGTGTACGTACCCCACTCTAACTGAGCATCTACCTTTTTTATTTCTGTGAAGCTGGGGGACCATAGAGGCATAGTCTCCTTCTTAAAATTTCCATCAGAATGGATTCCATCAGGCATCCATTCCATTTTGTTTTAATGTACTTATTCAGAAATTATGCTTATCAGCTTTCCGGCATGGATTATAAATCCTTAAAAGTAGGGCAGAAGTGGATTCATGCTTGGATTCTTGGGGCCTGGCTTACTTGGCAGTTCAAAATGCAAACATCTATGGGGGGGTCACAAAGAAGGAAGCCAGGTTTGACACCAGATGTTAAACCGTGTACATCTCAATTAAGCATAATCCCTGCCTAGATACATTGCCTTATAGCAATTTCTCTAGAAAGTGACACTGAGGTTAACTCTTCACCATTTTTACCACTGTGATTTTATTCACCTTGAATGAAACATTTACAAAAGGCCTACTATAAAAAGGAACTATAATTATGGCCCTGTTAAATAGATTTTATCACCGTTTTTACCAATGGTGAAATATGTTCATGCAATAGTAACTTGCTAAGATAATTAATTGGTAGCTTTGCTACTGTAATCACAGACTTCAAAGTCTGCGATCTTTCCTCTACAACACAGTGTTTTATTTTTTATTTTTTTTAGAGACAAGCTCTCTCTCTGTCACCCAGGCTGGAGTGGAATGGTGCTATCATTCACAGCTTAGTGTAAACTCCAACTAGAACTCCTGGACTCAAGCGATCTACCCTTCTCAGCTTCTGGAGTAGCTAGGATGGCAGGTGCATGCCATCATGCCACTAGGTTAGCTTAGAAACTTTATTTTTAAATTTAAAAAAAATTTCTTTATGTAGAGAGGGTGGTCTCCCTATATTGCCCAGGCTGGTCTGGAAGCTCTGGGCTCAAGGGATCCTCCCACTTTGGCATCCCAAAGCGCTGGAATTCCGGCAGTGAGCTACCACATACGGCCCACGGTGGACTTTTTTTTTTTTTTGAATAATTCATTCTTCATTCCACTGTCTGTACATTTTTTTAAAAGGGGATTTCTCCTCTGTATTACTTTGGGCATCCATTGGATGTCAGTACTGTTCCTTCCAAAAGTCTGCTCACTACAAACTCAATCTGATAAACTTCCCATTGACACTATGCCAAACAATTATTACAACTGAAAACGACATTAGTAATATGAAAGGGCAAAATACTCAGTAGAGAATATAAAACATTTGTCCAATATGAAGTGGCATCTGAGTCAAAATACTGGAAGGAAAAATGTATTTCAGCACTTGTCCACAGTTTAACTCAATTATTAATATGAAATTTAGAATTGGATCCCCAGATCTTGTTTCCATATTCTTTCTTCTGGGGATTTTATCAGCATATGCTTTATTTTCCAGGGGTAAAGGGTGTTCTTGCGAATCGTTCCCTGATAGCAACGGATGAAAGGAAGAAAGAAATGGGAGAGACCCACTGCAGCACCAACTGCAACGGAAACTCCCTTTGATGAATCAGGAAGATAAACTAACGGCACACGCTAGTGGGCAGAAAAGTAACTTCTGATAAAGTTGCTACTGTATAAACAGATGGCTTCTGGCCGCAGAGCTTAAGAGACCTTCAACTTCTCCGTGTAGGTCACCAGAGTCACGTCGTGCTAACAACCCTTTCTGCCTCCCTCCAGGTCAGCCACCGCAGCCAAATTAAGCAACTGACGCCAGCTCCTAGGTGTCCGAACAAGGTCTAGTAGAAAAGCAACTTTACAATTCGTTTCGAAAATTTTATTAAGAGCCAACTGAGTAGTGAGCTTTCTGCTAGGGCCCCGAGGACCCCAGGAAACTATATTCAGCCCCTGACTTCCAGGAGTTGACAGGTGACTCACACACAGGACGAGATCAATACTGTAGACATGAACGCTAGCTAGCCAGTCCCAGAGGAGGTGTCATCTGACCAAACCAACGTTAAGTCTGGGCAATTAGGCAGCCACCCCGAGAAAGCTACGCCAACGCCTAGATAAAAATTAAGAAAAAGTAGAAAAAACCCTCCCATCGGACTAGCAATTGGCTCAACACTTGGGCCCGGATGTACAGCAGGCGTCGCGACCTAACCCGGAAACACTGCCTCCTTAAAAAAAAAAAAAAAAAAAAAAAAAAGTAAATTCAGACTGCGGAAAGTAAACTACCTTTCCCGGCGTGAACCAGTCAGAACCTCCCAGCATCCTCTCCACCTCTGGTTTCCCATCTGTTTTCCTAAAGCCTAGGCCAAATAGGACTTCATCTCCCACAATGCCCTTGGTTAAGTTAACGATGCGCATGCGCCAGGAGGCGGGCCCTCCTTGCCCCCACAACCCCGCCTTCCTTACACCGCCGCCATTTTTTTCAGAGACTTTCATCCGGCAACCGACGGGGCTTTTTTTCTTAAAGGAGAAGCGACAGCTCAAAATACTACCCCCTTCTACCCGCAAGATCTGGCGGCGCTGGGGACAGAAAGGCCAGAGACACGAAATTGGGGTAGGGTGGAGGCTGAAGAACGCCCAGGCTACTTCTGCGGCCTAAAGAAGGACAGAAAGAGCCTTTAGGGAGGCAGGTGCGCGCGCAGCCAGCCTAGGGTGCGCGTGAGGTGGGGAAAGAGGTGCGATTTCTTCTCATCCGCCTCCCTCGCGAGACCTGGCCCTCGCACTGCCCGTAGCGTGCATTGAACTCCGGAGGGGGGAAAAAGGTCACTTTGGGATTGTCGCGAGACACCGCCGTTTAACGGTGAGAACGGGTGCGCGGGGAAGGAAACCTCGCGCGCTCCCTTGTAGCCGTTTCCTGATTGGCTCTAGGAAGGGGTTGGGGCGGGAACCTGGAACGTCGTTGCGTGTAAGACCGCGAGGGGCGGGGTGAGGAAGCCTGTCTTCCTCTCCGATTGGCTCTCCGAGCGTCAGTAGCGGGCGCGCGCGCGCCGCCAGCAGTAGCGGACCTTGAGTGGCAGGGGGCGGGGGGCCACCCTCCGAGCCGGGTGGAGGGGAGGGGGGGGGGAAAGAGGAGCGCAGGGTGAGAGTGAGCCGGAGGCTTCGGGAGGCGAGGGGGCGGGGGGAGCAGCGCCGAGGCCGCCGCCTCCCCCTCCGCCGCCTGGGACTAGGGGGTGGGGGACGGACAAGCCCCGATGCCGGGGGAGACGGAAGAGCCGAGACCCCCGGAGCAGCAAGACCAGGAAGGGGGAGAGGCGGCTGCGGCCAAGGAGGCTCCGGAGGCGCCCCAACAACGGCCCCCTGAGGCGGCCGCGGCGGCGCCTGCAGGGACCACTAGCAGCCGTGTGCTGAGGGGAGGTCGGGACCGAGGTCGGGCCGCTGCGGCCGCCGCCGCCGCCGCTGCCGCTGTGTCCCGCCGGAGGAAGGCCGAGTATCCCCGCCGGCGGAGGAGCAGCCCCAGCGCCAGGCCTCCCGACGTCCCCGGGCAGCAGCCTCAGGCCGCGAAGTCCCCGTCTCCAGTTCACGGCAAGAAGAGTCCGCGACTCCTGTGAGTAACAGTCTTTCAGGCGGTGGGAAAGACCCCCCTCTGTCCGTACACAACCCTCTCGGCTCCCGTAGCGCTTGCTCCACGTGACATCCTGCCTCCTCTGCCCCCTGCCGGTTCCGCACGCCAGATGTCATACCGTTTCCCCGGGAGCCTCCATCCCTCCTCTCTGCGCCACCCTCACCTCGCCCCCGTACCCTAGCCTGTCGGGCTGCTTCCCCACTCCCCGAAATCATCCTGGGATACACCCCTGCACTCGCTAGTGACCCACCTCTTCCCTGCCGCCCCAGGCTCATCTCCCTGGCATCCGGACCCCCTTTGTCAACCTATCCCTTTCCCTTAGGCGGCTCTCCAGTATTACATCACTTGCCCATTAGGAAATCCATAGCCCTATCATAGCCATCAAAAATGTGCCCCCCTCTTTGCGTTAGGCCAAGAGCCAGCTGTACTAGTATGTTTATGTAGCTTTTTTTCACTCTTCTAAATTTTCACAGCACTTTTCTTTTGAGAAATTAATTATGGTCAGGATGAAAACGTGGTACTGCCACGATTTTAAGACTTCAGTCTTTCATATAAAATTATATAAGTATTCTTCAATGTTTGTTTTTACCAAGTGGCATATGTTTTATCTTTGTGTTTCATATTTTTAAATGTAGGAACTTCATCCTTAAAATTAGTAACATCTGAAAGGAATTCCTTTATTACCTAGAGGTAATAGAGGAAACAGGAACAGGTGGCCAGGAGCATTGTTTTAAATTGTTCGTTAAAATAATACATGTCAAGAATACTGAAGCACACAAGTTTGTAAATTCTAGATATCACATTAACTATTGAATTCATAATGAAAACATTATTAGTGACCTTTGACTTTCGAGTGAAAACAAACTGATAAAAACAGAGAAAATTGGAGTGAGGGGGAGTCAGTTTTAAGTGTTCCCTTTTCTCCAGTGGAGTTAGTGGCAAGGTTTGGCTTACACCAGAGCTAATAGGTTTAAACTTGAAACAAAACTGGTCCAAAATTAAGAGTTAAGTCTGTGTCTTGGCATGCTTGCCTTAGAAGCCTCTCAGAAAGACGAATAAAATTCAGCGGTAATCATATTGTGGTATTAGATTTGCTTTCAGATTTTTGAATGTCAACTAAACATGATTTAGAAAATTTATTGTAAAAACTGCAAGTCCGTCGACAGCAAAAATCTGTACTTATAGATTCAGCTGCAATTAGATTTCTAATTGCAGTAAATGCATTTCATCTTACAAAATTTTTATAGTTCTATATTTGTTTAATCTCATAAATTTGAAAAGATACATGTATATCATTGGCCTCATTTGGATATGAATTCCTTGAGCAAACTCTTTAACCTACTCATGCTTTAGTTTCCTTAACTGTAGAGGGTAGTCTCTACAACGTGAGTTTTTGAGAATTAAATGCAGCATGTGAAGCACTAGATACAGTGCCTCTACGTAGTAAGTAGTACAAGTTGCCGTTTTCAGTAATGTTGGGATGGTAGAGCAGTGAGCGGTTTGTAGTGGTTTTTCATGTAAATTATGCAACATATGATTTTTTCATTGTACTGTACATAGAGAGGGTAATACTTAAAATATCTTTAAAATTTCCTTTTATTCTCACCTACCACTTGAAAGTTAAATATACCTATATCTCAAGATAATTATATCTAAAATAGTACCTGCTGTTTAATTTTTTTTTGTTTGCTTTTTTTTTTTGTTGAGATGGAGTCTTGTTCCCTCTCTCAGGCTGGAGTGCAATGGTGCGATCTCGGCTCACTGCAGCCTCTGCCCCCGGGGTTCAAGCGATTCTCTTGCCTCAGCCTCCCGAGTAGCTGGCATTACAGGTGCCCGCCACCAAGCCCGGCTAATTTTTGTAATGTTAAAAGAGATGAGGTTTCACCGTATTGGCCAGGTTAGTCTCAAACTTTTGACCTCAGGTGATCCACCCACCTCGGCCTCCCAAAGGGCTAGGATTACAGGCGTGAGCCACCACGCCCGGCATGCTGTTTAATTTTTGAAGGAAAAGAAATAATTTTTATCTGTTATAGTAGTTTTACCTGCTGTCATGATTTATTTTTGCCCTAACTCTTGGCAACAAAGTACTAGTGACGCTTTAATTCTATATAAATGTTACTGTGGTACTTGAATGAAGATGACTTAATTAAATGTCTTCCTTTTTTCTGCACAGTATTCCTTGTGGGGAGGAAGAAAGAAGTTTGAATTCTTAGTGCCCCCGCCAATCCAATACCATAAAAAATAGTAGTGACAATAGTATTATTTTTTCAGCCTCAAAATTATCCCTTGATTGTGTTTTTGATCAGGTTGTTAAACAAATTTTCATCATAATAGAGTTTTTTTTTTTTTTACACATTTTTGCCTTACTCCGTAATCTGGAAATCAAAGGAATGCTAAAGCATTTTAGCTTGGCAAACTTGTTTGATCAGTAACTGGGCCTGGTACTATGCTGAACTAGGGGGTAGAAAGAAAAATGAGACATGGCCCTCATCGTCAAGGACCTTGCAGTGTAGGGGAAAGTTGCATTATTAGTGGAGATTTGTCAAATGTATGCATGGCATACAGATTTTCAGTCATAAAATTCATTATAAGACTTAATTTTTTCTACTTAATTTAATCCTTTAAGATATTTCGAGAGCTTTTGAGCCCAAATCCTGATCTAGTATCTTTTGACTTTTGATTCTTTTCTGTTTTCCAAATGACATTTTGACAATTTTAAAAAGAAGGTTTATTCTGTATTACTTGTTCACTCTCGTTCTTTTTTCATATCCCAGCTTTTCCCCCTATAAAATCTTAGTAATCAGCTGTTTAACGTGCATTGGATTCCATTAATTAAAGTGATAGTAAAGTATGCCATAGTTTAAAAGATCAAGAAACAGATTTCAGTTGGTTGAAACCTCTCTTCCTATTGAAAGGCAAAATAATAGAATGGGTAAAGCATTGGATTTTAGTCAGAAAGTTTTATGTTCCAGCTTTGTACTTCGCAGTAAGTGACCTTGAGCAAGTCACTTAACCTCTTTAGATGAGCTTCATTTATAATTCATATTTTATGGATTTGTGAGATGAGCTTCATAGTTTGATATTTAGCTTACAGTTCTTATAATCTGGTGTTTATGACAACTTCTTTTCACAATGAAATATTTGGGGGTTATTGGGAAGTTATTCCTGGATGGAGGGGAAATAAATTTTTCATTGTATGTACTTAAGAGAGAGTTAAATGCTAGAATCAAGATAAATTGAAGCACAGAAAGTAGGAAAAATAAACAAAATTTGAAGAAAGTTTATGTATCCATACTGAGAATAAGACTGATCATTTGCTATATTTTAGCCAGTAAATTACAGTTATTTCAAGTGCACATGTTTATATACTCTTTAAATTTTGAAATAAATATACTCTACAAGAAATCTAGTAGATTTAGTATAGTATAGCATTAAACAATTTTTAAGACTAGGTTAAAGTGCATAAGGCTTCGTTTCATTCTTACATATAATAATCCTTCGTTTATCCTGTGCATTTCAGAACTTAAAACTAGTGACAAATACTCTTTAAAAATTCTAATTTTGCTGTTGAGTAACCATATTAGCAAATACTGAGTATTTTAAGATATCTTCCTTCAGATTCAGATTAAGGAAAGTATTTTTATTTTCTGGTGTGTGAAATTACATTTTTTGTATATTTTCTTGCTAAAATTAAAACAGTAATAAACCTTTAGGTGACCTTGCTGTTTCCCTTTTGAAGGTCATGGATAGTGAAGATGAAGAGGTGGTAATGTTCTGAATTGAAAAAACTTATAGCCGGTTGGTGAGGCCTTCAGTTGTACAAGACTGAAATCCTGAGCGATGAGGATATTAATCAGTATGATGACAGTAACATTGAACCAACTTTAAAGATTTTGGGGAAAGTTTGTTACATAATTTTTCAAAAAGTTAGCAATTATTTTTGCAGTTAGGATGATTAGCAGTTATGGTGTGTTAATTGGGACATTGGTAATATGATTTAAAATAAAATTATAATACCAGTCTTTTTTTAAAACAGTATGGAACAATGATAGCTATTCTTTCTAAGTAGAATACATTTTTTTATTATACTGTGGCTTCTGTATTTGCCTGGGTATTCATTTATAACATATTGTAACATAATAGACTCTTTACTATATTAGGTTTACTTTTGGAAGCAGCAACAACAAAAAAACTTTGTACTGTTCAGAGATACTCTGTGATGTACTGTTCAGAGATACTCTGTGATAACTATATGATAAACATTCAGGACCTGTTGACTTTTGAATTTTAGTAGTAAGTATGGGGAAGTTTATTATACTGTCCTCACCAGTTATGTATGAGAGAAATTTTCTCAGATTAAAAACCTGGGAATATATCTGATTTTTGTTGTTGTTGTTGTTGTTGTTGTTTGGGGTTTTTAAAAAAATCTTTAAGCTATAATAATTTTTAAGCTTTTCACTGTTGCTTTTTAATTTGTAAAGTGCAAATTATATTTACTTGTGAGGTTCATTTATTGCCTTTTTACAAGTAGATTTTGATTTGGGTTGATCAATTTTAGGGCCTTTTGAAAAGTTAATTAAGTTATTATTCTTAAAATATACAAAGTAGGGAGAATAATATAATGAAACCGCAGTATTTATCACTTAGATTCAATAGTTATTGAGATTTTGCCATGCTTGCTATGTCTATTCCCTGTTTTGGCAGAAGTATTTTAAAACACATCCCAAACATTGTCATTTCATGTCTAGTTAGTACATTTATGTAAAATAACATTTTCTTATGTAATCACTTAATATAACAAAATTAGTAGTGTTTTCTTTGTGTCAATATCTTAGTTAAAAACAGCTGTTTTGAATGATATTCTAGCTCTGTGCTATCAGTTATGATAGCCACATGTGGCTATTTAAATTTACATTAATCAAAATTAAAAATACATTTTCACAATTACATGAACTGTTTCAAGTGCTCAGTAGCCACATGCAGGTACCATATTGGATCGTGCAGATATGCTTCCATCACTGATGAAAATTCTGTTGGACAGCATTGGTATAGATGCTTTCTTTATCACTTTTAAGGTGAACCTGAAAGAGATAAATATTTATATTATCGGAAAATGTGCAAGATTGCTCATTAATGTTTGATTCTTACTTCTTTCAGATGCATAGAAAAAGTAACAACTGATAAAGGTAAGACTTGGTCATTCATACCTCTAGTGTGTATTATGTTGATTATTTTATAGTCTGTTAGAAAGCCTCATAATTCAAATTAGTTCTCATTTAAAAGTAACTTTTATTTGGTAAAAAAATTACTGCAGTTGTTAGAATAGAATCTATTTAGATGACAGTAGTTTTGGACAATAGAGTATATTGGCATTATTTAGAAACCTAATGACAAATCAGATTGTTTGGTAGTAATTTATTGTAATTTTTTAAGCCTTTTTTTTAATGAAATAACAGACTGGAATGATACACAGGATACAGAGTGAAGTGAAGGCAAAAATCTTTATGCTAGTGTAGACCCAGATTATTATTGCAGAGTGAAGAATGCTCAGTGTTCTAAGAATTCAGCCTGGTGAATAATTAAATTTGGTTAATATTAGGTCATTTTTCTTTAAATTTGAGTGCACATCAGATGTATGTATTAAATACAGTTTTCTGTTTTCCTAGATTATGATGGAAAACTAATGTTCAGTTTTTAATACCTTTTAAAATACTTGATTCTGGCTTTATAGATTAGGTTATTAAAATTGTCTTAACATGTTGGACCAGTTGCTTATTCAGTTCATTTTTGTTCCTTGATATTAAATTCAAACACACAGCATCCTTCTTAAAACTGTAACAAACATGCCTTTAGGCACATTTCATTTATTGTGTGTGATCTTCACCCAGTCCTGACACAGTTTCCAAACTCCTGGAATCCACTTAATATCTGAGAGTCGACTGGTTAGTTTTTAAGGTCTACTTACAGCCTGCTACTATTTCTATAAAAGAATATATGTGTATGGATTTTATATATCAATATATGTATAATATGTACATGAGAATCTTAAGGTTTTTCTGTTCTTCATAAAGAATTATTCGAGAACATATAAGGCAAGTTTAAAGCCTGGATTTTGTGCTGTATGGAAGAATGATAGTGTAATTAAGAACCAATAACTTGAACTGGTGGTGGCTGCTTTGTAAATAAGTAGGTTTCAATGCTGCAGTTTCTTGTTTCTCTGAATTTTGGAATCTAGGACTAATATAGTATACCAGGCAGAAGTTTTTCATACCTGGAATTTTTTTTAATGTCAAAAGCTTGGCATGATTATTTTGTCTAGCAAGTTTTTTATTTCTGTTGTTGGTACTTAAAAAATAGGTTATGCCTGCTAAAAATTGAAGGTCTCACATTCCTTATTCAGAGATCACTTTGGAGATTTTATAATGTGAAGAAGACGTAATGACAGGTAACAAGTCTAAAGCATTCTGATTAAAACAAAAAGCAGCCTTTGTGAAGAGCTCAAATTATCTTATGTGTCCAAAGAAATCACTATTGGTTGCCTTGAGGCAAACTTGAAGAAAGGTGGAAATTTTGAGCCCATTTTGGGGAGAAAAGTAGATGACCTTTGTGTAGATTTTTTTTTTTTTTTTTTTTGCAGTTTATTAAGTAGAGACAGCGTTTAGCCAGGCTGGTCTTGAACTCCTGGCCTCAAGTGATCCGCCTGCCTCATGTGTAGATGTCTTAAACTGGAAGTTGGCATATTGGCATGTTTCATGGTTGTGCAGCTGTGGAGAGATTAAAACTACTTTCTGGATAATTTGATCCGAAAATCAGTCCCACTTTAATCTGTTTAAAGGCCCTGGATCTAGATACTCTGAAATGCCAATCTTCATCTCTATTAGTTTACCTATTAAGGTAGCTGTTTAGCTCTATTAATAGTACATAGGTATATAAGAACTGTAACTTACATTCATATAAGATGAATGAATAAAGAAATGGAGGCTCGGGTAGTCACTTTTTCCTGTTCTGTTTGGTATTTAAAATTCACCTTATTTCTCTTCTTCTGGTCATTTAACTTCTCAGTTATTCTCTTATTCTTGAATAGTCCTCATGTTCAGTCTGCTAAATTTTAACTGGAATAACTCATGCTCATTTCAAAAGTTAAGGGTTTTTCAAAACTTTTAAACAGGTTTTGTTTTTTAGAGGTATGACTTGCCCTCTGTTGTATTAATGTTGAAAAGATGTCTTCAGGATTGTTTTTACTCTTATTTACGCAAACCATCTAGAAATTGTATGTCTTCCTTGAGTTGAAGAGCCTATGACTTACACATAAACGATATTGCACACACACAGTATGCAACTTTCCATGTTTTTTAAATTAAGTTGCAAAGTGCTACATTCACTTTTTTTAAACTGAAATAATAACAAAGAAACATCAGTATTAGTTTCTGTTTTTGCTACCCTTTTTTAACCCTGATTGGTATATAAAACAAATGGAAAGCTACTGTGCTAAAATATTATTAATTAATTCATTCAACAAGTAATTGTTGAGCATCCACTATGTGTCTGGCACTATTCTAGGCACTAGATTATACTGGTAATCAAATACATGAAATGAAGTCAAAAGAGTGTAATAATGTTTGATGAAGTTGGCATTGGGAAAGCTAAGTTTAAATGAAGTGATAAGGGAAGACCTTTTGGTGGAGGTGACATTTGAGATTCACCTGAATATGCAGATATTTAATTTGGACAAGGAGCATTCCACACAGAAGTTAAAAAGGAAAAAAAAAAGCTTCAAACTTGAAAGCTTAGTTTACCATTGCCAGAGGATTATCTTCATTGTTGTGGAGTTTTGAAGAGTGTTGGCTGAAATTTTAAGGGATGGAGGCCTAGCTCCTTTTTAACTTGGCTTTATGTTTTGTTTCTCTGGTTTTTTGAACCAGTGTTGTACTTAGGATTATAAAGTAAAAGAATGGTCTACCTACATGTAACTTTTAGTTATCCCAGTGTTAATTTATTTCACTTTTTTTTTTTGAGACGGAGTCTTGCTCTGTTGCCAGGCTGGAGCACAGTGGCGCAGTCTTGGCTCGCTGCAACATCCACCTCCTGAGTTTAAGCGATTCTTCCTCCTCAGCCTCCCGAGTAGCTGGGACCACAGGCGCACCCCAAACACCCGGCTAATTTTTGTATTTTTAGTAGAGATGGAGTTTCACCATGTTGGCCAGGATGGTCTTGATCTCTTGATCTCGCGATCCACCCGCCTCAGCCTCCCAAAGTGCTGGGATTACAGGCGTGAGGCCACCGCGCCCGGCCTAATTTATTTCACTTTCTAACCTTTGACTAGATATATTGTGAAGCCTAATTGTTTTTTTCTCCCATCCCTTGTGTCCTTAATGATGAATAATAGTTAAAACTGCTGTCAAGATAAAACATCATAAAAACGGAGACTGGAATACCTTAATGTTTATTAAAATATGTCTTAAGTGTTTAATTGAGTGATAATAAATGCTGCAGAGTCAAGTGGATGTGGGCAGTGCTTAAGTCATTATTAGATAGGTTATTTATTGCAGAACTTTTTAGAAACTCTGATTTTTGAGTAATGTGCAGTGTAAATACCAACAATTTTGCAGTGATTACCTAACCTATTTGACTTACAAGACCCCCTTTTTAAAGAACATTTCATAAAACTGGATAGAAAACATACTTGGAAATACTGCATGCTTGAAAATTTGATTGAATAAAACTCTGGACTTCAACCTTTTATTCAAAATCATTTTACTCTTTTCAGTTGCTCTTCTGAAATAGCGGTGTTTGACAACGATTACTGAGAATTTCTGACTTATGTGTAGTCAGAGGAAAAGAAAAAAAGTCATCAAATTCATAACAGATCTAGGCATTTATTTAGATTATTTGGAGCTTGTTAAATATTCACCTTATCTAGTTTATCATAATCAGCATACTACCTAGAATTATTACTAAAATATTAGTTTATTTTTATTTATTTTCCTCCTGTCTGTATGACATCTCGGTTTTTTTTTTTACATTGATTTAGTCTAATTTATAGACTATGCCTCTGTGCTCCATTTTTTAAAATTAGAATTTATTATTAAGTTTTCGTAGATTTCAACAGAGTTTTATTTTACCTGTATTGAAATGTCTTTGATTATCTTATCCTCTCAAATTAGTCTCTTGCATCCTGTTCATCTTAGCCTCTTGTCAGCTTGCAACCCCAACATAACATTGACTGTTTCTACTTCCTTTACAGATGAGTCTCTTTTATAGTATACTTTTTTGTTGGTTTTTCTTTCTTTCCAGTTTAAAGAATATTTTTATTATTTCTGAAAATACAGAAGACAGATTTTTATGCTTTTTTTCCCAGTCCAGTGAGAAAATCTAACTTTTGTAATTCTTACCATTGTATACAAAAAGCAGATACGAGGATATACTGAGAACATTGTCTTCACAATTCTTTCTTGAAAGATTTCAAATCTTCTTGCTAATGACCTCGTTTTTTTTAGATAAAATATTGTAGGTTTTGAGTAGAAAGTTCTAGAAGGAAGATCTGTAGGTGAGAAAGGATGTGTATAACCCCAGTCTTAACCCTCAGATGAGCTTTTAGATTTTTTTTGTTGTTGTTTGTTTTTGAGACAGGGTCTCACTCTGTTGCCCAGGCTGAAGTGCAGTGGTATGATCATGGCTAACTGCCGTATTAATCTCCTGGGCTCAAGCTGTCCTCCTGCCTCAGCCTCCCAAGTAAGAGACTACAGAAGTGTGCCACCATGCCCAGCTAATTGTTTTAAATTATTTTTGTAGAGACAGGGTCTTATTGTGTTGCCTAGTCTGGTCTGGAACTCCTGGGCTCAAGCAGTCCTCTTGCCTTGGCCTCCCAAAGTGCTGGAATTTATAGGCATGAGCCACTGCACCGGCCTGTTAGTTTTAACTGAAATATTCTCCTGTACAAATTAAATGATACTGTTCTAAATTTAAATGTAAGTTAAAAACAACAACAACAAACTGAGATTGGCTAATATTTCAAAGCTAACTTTACTAATTATTTATGGAAAACAAAGGGCCGCTAATGATAGAAATACACAGAATAGTTCAGTTAGGTTTCAGAAACTCAAGTTTCTGATAATATTATAATAATGTTCAAGCCTTAAAGGCTAAATACATTAGATAAGCGTTTTTATTTGTCCTTTTTTTCCTGACCCTTTATCTTAAGGTAGTAGTAACTAAATTATTTGTCTTAGTATAAGAATAATTTACTCAGACGTCTTATTCCGTGTTGAATATGGCCCAGAACTTTTAATTCATTTTGCTAGTTCAGACATCCAAACCTTCTTTGGTTCTTCCTTTCTATTGTTAATTTCCTACCAGTAGATACATGTCACTTATTATATGTGTGGATTGTGATGTAGGCTTAAAAAGCCTTGATCATCAGCTTTTAGTTATGTGATTGTCTATCAGGTAAATGAGTCATAACTTTACAATATTTGTCTGTTACAGTTCAACGTAAAGCCATCTTCGACACAGTTACAAATTTATTCTGTTACATTTGTTATTTTACATTGAGATCCCCTTTCCTGCCAGGACCACTTGAGAGTTACAACAGAACACCTTGATAGAAGAAAACTGAAGCAGAGGAAACTTAAAATCCTTGGTGGGGAAACCCATACAGCCAGTATAAATCCAAAGCCTTTAAGAGAGGCTTGTCTCTATGTGAGGGCATAACCAGTTCTTACTTTGAGATGACCCTGAGTGGATAAGAATTTCTGACAAAAGGGAATTGCCGCCAACTCTTAAGTTCAAGAAGGAAGGCGCTTCTCTGAATTTAAACCAGCTAATTAATCTAATGCTATCCAGGCAAAGGCTTCTTTAGCTTCATAACAAAAGCATCTAAAAACTTAGTGACTTAAATCACAGCAATTTATTATTTATAGGTTGGGCCATTCCCCCCTCCTAATTGGTCATTCAGTTCAGACTTGTTTTATATTATGGTGGTTGCAGGGCAGTGTTCCTGAATGCTGAAGGCATTAACTGCAAGGTATCTTGAAACCATCCCCATAGTTTAAAAAATAGTTTAACAAAAATAAATTGTATTTCTATATATTAGCAACAAACAATAGAAAACTGAAGTCATAAAACCAAAAATTGATGTTAGTATTTACAACCCCATAAACAAGATACACTGCTCCATTTACTTAGGTCTTTAATTTCAGTCAGCAGTGTTTTTGTATTTTTCAGTGTACAGGTCTTTTAAATTTTTTGTCCAATTTATCTCCAAGTATTTAATATTTTTTGATGCTGTTAGATTAGATTAATTGGAATTCCCACTGTGTTTAAGAGTGGGATTGATTCTTTAAGAAAGAAGAGGTGACTAGATGCTTTGTGGGTATGCAGCCATGACTACCATACATTTATATTCTATTATTTAACCATTACCTAACTAAAGGGCATTTGATACTTTTTTTTTTTTCCTGAGATTACAGGTGATTTTTAGAGAAATTCTATTAAAATATCCTATACATATGCAGAAATGCACATATTATTAGTGAGCAGACTTGTGACTATTCCCAAGGTGTGCCCAATCCATGTAACCATTACCGAGCTGAAGAGATAAAACATAATTGGTGTTTTGGAAACACCCTTATGCCTCTTTAAGTCAGCTGCCTCCATGTGTAACCACCATTTTGACTTTAAATAGCAGAAGTTAGTTTTGCCAGTTTTTAAATTTTACATAGATGGAATAATACAGTAGGCACTCTTTTGTATCTGACTTATTTTGGTCGTCATTTTGTGACAAGTGTTGTGTTTGTCATAGATGGTAGATGGTTAATTTTAGTTACTGTATGGTGTTCCATTGTGGGAATATACTACAGTTTAACTGTTCTGTTGATGGACATTTGGGTAGTTTTCAGTTGTTAGTCTTTATGACTAGTACTGTGATGCATATTTTTAAAATACAGTGTTATTGGGGTATAATTTACATATTATAAAATTCATGCATTTCAAATGTACAATTTATTGATCTGGGTACATTTTATGAATTGCACACCTATCAATACAGTTTTAGAACTTTTTCTTCACCCTAATTATGTCCTTCATGTCTGTTTATAGTTAATCCTTATTCTTACCCTCCACCCTAGGCAACCAGTGATTACTTTCTGTTTGTATAGATTTGTTTTTTTCTGGACATAGTGTGTAAATGGATCAGACATACAGTTTGTGTTTATGTATAGGAAGCATTGCATGCAGGCAAGACATATTTGTATCCAGAGTCTATTCCAATAAGATCAAAGCATTGCCACTTCCATGGTGGAAGTGGTCCATTGTAGTGAACCTTGTCCCAGATGAGCTGGCTGATCACCCCAGGGAATGGTGCTATATCAGGGACTTGGTGTTGGTCTCTGTTGCTGGCACATTGGGCACTTAACAGTGGTTATAGCCAGGTCAGCCTTGGTACAACTCACTCTGGATTTGGTTTTCAGCAATCTCAGATTTGCAGCTATTATTTGCAGTTAAGTAGTATTTTCAGGGAAGACATAGAAATATTGAGGTCATTTTTGTGATGCTTGAGCTGGGTATATGAACCCCTACGCATATTCTTTTCTTTTTTATTTTTTTTGAGAAGGAGTTTCATTCTCGTTGCCAAGCTGGAGTGCAGTGGCGGGATCTTGGCTCACTACAACTTCCACCTCCCAGGTTCAAGTGATTCTCCTGCCTCAGCCTCCTGAGTAGCTGGAATTACAGACGCGCACCACCACAGCCAGCTAATTTTTTGTATTTTTTTTAGTAGAGACGGGGTTTCACCATGTTAGCCAGGCTGGTCTTGAACTCCTGACCTCAGGTGATCCGCCTGCCTTGGCCTCCCAAAGTGCTGGGATTACAGGTGTGAACCGCTGCACCTGGCCCACACATCCTTTTCTTTATCCACTTTGTGTTTTCTAATTAGGAGCAACCAGCTAATTTCATTATATCATTACTTTGACCAGAATGTTCTAAGATATCAAATACATGATCTTTAAAAAGAAGGAAATTCTGTCATTCCTGACAACATGGATGGAACCAGAGGACATTAAGCTAAGTGAAATGAACCAAGCACAGAAAGATACGCTGTATGGTTTCGCTTGTATGTGTAATCTAAATTAGTGTCTCATAGAAACCTTACTGGAGGCTGGGGGGTTGGGAGGTGGAATCAGAAAAGGGGAGATGGAGGTGAAAAGATACATACAAATTTTCAGTTAAATTGGGAGAGTAGGTTGCAGTGATCTACTGCACTGTGTATTAGTCTCTTTTGAGTTACTAGAAAGGAATACATGAGACTGAGTGATTTATAAAGAAAAGAGTTTTATCTGACTCATAGTTCTGCAGGCCGTACAAGCATGGCACCAGCATCGGCTATACTTCTAGAGAGGCCTTCAGAAGCTTTTGCTCATGGTGGAAGGTGTAGGTGGAAAGCAAGTATGTCACAGAGCCAGACCAAGAGAGAATAGACGAGGGGCTAGGCTCTTAAACAGCCAGGTCCCACATGAATCAATAGAGAGCTCACCCATTACCACAGGGATGGCACCAAGCCATTCATGAGTGATCCACCTCGATTACGCAAACACCTCCCGCTAGGCCCCACATCCAATGTTGGGAATCACATTTCAGCATGAGATTTGGAGAGGACAAACATCCAAACTAAATCACACTGCATGATGACCACAGTTAGTAATAATTTATTACATATTTCTCAGTTGCTAAGTTGGTGAGTTGATATGTTCTATTGTTTTGAATGAAACTCTTATTAAATTTATCCATCTGTCCCCAGCAGCCACCAGATGCTCAGAGAGCACTAGCAGGCAATGCAACTGCATGGGTCCCTTTATGAACAGTGTATACTTAGGCTACAGTAAATTGATACACAGATATTTTTCTCTCTTCTGTAATAAATTAATCTCAGCTTATTATAACTCTTCACTTTATAAACTTTTAAGTTTTTAAAAATCTTTTTGACTATACACTTGCAAACACAGCTATATAAAAATACTGTCTTTTATCCTTATTCCATAAGTGTATTTTATTTTTAATTTTTGTTTTTACCTTTTAAACTTTTTTTGTTAAAAACTGAGACATAACATACATTAGCCTAGACCTACACAGGATCAAGATCATAAATATCACTGTCTTCAACTCTTCAACCTCCACATCTTGTCTCATTGGAAGGTTTTTAGGGCAGTAACATACATGGAGCTGTCATCTGTATTCCTATGGTAACAGTGCATTCTTTTGAAATAGCTTCTGAAGGATGTGCGTGAGGCTATTTTACAGTTTAATAAGTAGAAGTATTACATTCTAAAGGATAAAATGTGTAATATGTAAACCATAACATAGTTATTAAGTATTATGTTTTCTATGTAATTGTATGTGCTGTGTTTTTATATTACACTGGCAGTGCAGTAGGCTTGTTTGCACCAGCATCACCACACAGGTTAGTAATGTGTTGCGTTACAACATCACTAGGCAATAGGAATTTTTCAGCTCCATTGTAATCTTAACCAAATGACCATCGTATAGGATGTCCATCCTTGAGCAAAATGTCACACTCTACATGGAAGACAATGGGAACCTTAACAACAGCTATTTTAATGGAATGCTAAAAGCAGAAGCCAAGCAATACATGAAATCTCTTATCTCTACATCTTACCATGATCAAAGTCTGCCAGTT
This sequence comes from Cacajao melanocephalus, assembly GCA_963573385.1. NCBI lineage: Eukaryota > Metazoa > Chordata > Mammalia > Primates > Pitheciidae > Cacajao > Cacajao melanocephalus. Next base: position 1,437 of record CAUYLG010056876.1, on the reverse strand, counting down.
TTGTTCCCCTTCCACCTGAACCTATAAACCTTATTTCATTACAGTTTTTAGGTAAAGCCTTTATTGGTATTAGCTCTGTACTACTACAGTTATATTCCAGCTGGTCTCCTTAATTTGCATGTCTCAAACCACCTCCCTTTTCTTACCAATCATTCGTGCAGTCTTTGTTTGTTCGTTCTCTTTTTTTGATACAGGGTCTCACTTGGTTGCCCAGGCCGGAGTGCAGAAGCATGATCACAGTTTACTGCAGCCTCTGCTTCCTGGGCTCAAGTGATCCTCCCACCTCAGCCTCCCATGTTGCTGGGAATATAGGCATGTCACAACCAGTGGGGTTTTTTTGTTTTGTTTTGTTTTTTTGGTAGAGACAGGATTTGGCTGTGTTGCCTAGGCTGGTCTTGAACTCCTGGGCTCAAGTGATCTTCCTGTCTTAGCCTCCCAAAGTGTTGTGATTACAGATGTGAGCCACCACACTCAGCAGTCATGCAGTCTTGAGATCAAGTCGTGTAACTCGTACTCGTTAAGAGATTCTCTACTAACTTCAAATTTCTTAGGCTTGGATACAAGGTCTCTACAAAGTTTATGAATTATACTTTTCTAGCCTTGTTGCTCAGTTTTCTTTAGGTAGACCCCCACATTTCTTCCTGTAATATTTTCTGTTCTCCAAATATATGAACTTTTCTGTTTTTGCAGTGCTGTTCTGCTGTTACCTTTTCTTAAACATGTCCTAAATATTAGTGCTACACTTGTATATGTCTTTCATGCCCCAGAAAAAGCGATATTAACAGAACAAGATTGTTTGTGGTTGTTTTGATTTTGTAATACAGAACTGCTGCTGGTAGAGAGAAATCAATGAGCAAGCCGGGTGTTGGGGATAGCCAAAAACAACACATTTCATAAATACTGAAAATGATCCATTTTATATGAACCAAGCTAAATCTAGATGATAATAGTTTCTTTTTATGTGCTGACAATTCCCAGTTTTATGTTTGTAGCCCACTCTCTCCTTTGAACTTCAGGCCTGTTAGTGTTTTACTCAGCAGTAATCTCAGACTTAGTCAAAGCAGAACACATTTTCTCCCTAGTGTCTCTTCAAAACAAGCAACAAAAAAACCTGATCTTTTTCTGTGTTTTCATCATCAGTCCAGTTGTTCAAGTCAAAAATCTAGAATCCCAAATCCTTGACATCTCCCTCTATCCCTGTTAAGTAACTCTGTAGTCCTGTCTGGTCTATTTCTTATTTCTTGTATCTCTAATTCTCTCCATACTCAGTGGTATTACCGTATTTAAAGCTATTATTTATCTGTTGCCTGGCCTACTGCAGTAGGTTTTTAGCTGGTCACCTAGCATCTACTCTTGCCTTTGCCTAGCTCATTGTCTAGCCTACAAGCAACATGAACATTAAAAATGTAAATCTGATCATGTCACCTTTCTGTTTAA
>CAUYLG010056874.1:0-16264 GCA_963573385.1 Cacajao melanocephalus | reverse complement strand
GAGCCCGACTCAAAGGGCACTCAGTCCCGTATACTCCGCACTGAGAAGCGCCGTGCCAGGGCGCCGGCAAAACAGCCACGCCGGCTAAAAGGGTTGCAATGGCGACCCGTGTGGCTCCTCCGCCGGGAATCTCCCAGTTTGTGAGCAACAGAAATTCGTCTGAAATTGCGGTGTCCACTCGCTCTCTGCGCTTTCACTGGGAGCTACAATCCTGAGCTGTTGCTAATCGGCCATCTTGGATCTCTCTCTCAATTTTTATTCTTAATAGATTACCCTTGTTGCTTTGGCAGAGAATGGATTGTACAGGGACAAGAGTGGGCAGAGGAAATCCAGTTAAGAGGCCTTCCATATAGAATATGAAGTGGTAGGCTAAGACAAACAGGTGACAGAGGAAATATAGAAGTGATAAGACCTATCTCATCTGAGCCTTGATGGATGATTATATAGGAGTTGTATAGGAAAGTGTGTTGTTGTGAAAGTCAAAAGCTGGCTCCAAGAGAAGAGAATAATCAGGTGTGTTAGCAATTTTATAGGTTGAATTAGATAGGAATGAAAAGTATGTCATATTGATAGGGCAGTTTAGTACTCATTTTTGACTCTGCAAAAGAGTTTTGGTGGATTCAGGAAGCTATGTTGAACTTGATCGAAGAGTGAATAAAGGCTTTATTCTGTTTTGGGCATATCTTTGCTGCTGAAGACTATTAAAATGACAGGCCTATAGGTAAGAAAATATGTGCTTAAAATAAAGATATGCTAGGTAAGTTATTATCAGGCTAAAACCATAGAGAAATGAAGTACTGAAACTTAGTTTTACCCTGAGGTCCCTTGTAGAAGCTACCCAAAACAGGGATAAAAAACAAATTCAGGGATCAGCCAAAATCATGGATTTTCATAGGATTCATTTCCCACTTAATTGGTACCCAAAAGTGCACCAGGATCTCACAGATCACCACTGAAGAATTTAACTCATGCAATTAAATACCACCTGTTCCCCAAAAATCCATGGAAATTAAAAAAAAAAAAAGATGCCCAAAAGGATTATTCATTTTCAGTTAAAGAACTGAACTTGCTTCACACCTACTTCCCTAAGGGACTCTATAAAGAATATTTTTCTGGTTGTGCTGAGCAGAACAGGGAGGAAAAAATTGGGTTAGAAGTTGTATTCATGCAACCCAAATTCATACTCTGGGTGACTAAAGTAAGCACTAGTTGTCACTTTAATGTGATTGTGCCTAGCATATGAAAATGAAGACTTTTTTTCACCTTTACCCTAGACCTCAAAGTATTTATTCACATTATATTGCAAGGAAAGTTAGCAGCACATAAAATGAATAACAAGAACGTGAGATCTTACATGTGAAAATGAGCAGAAGTAACAGGCAGCAGAAACTTACCTTAAAATAATTTTTTTTTCCTTTTGAGATGGAGTCTTGCTCTGTCGTCCAGTCTGGAGCGTAGTGGCACCATCTCAGCTCACTGTAACCTCCACCTCTCAGGTTCAAGCAATTTTCTTGCCTCAGCCTTCCAAGTAGCTGGGATTACAGGTGGGTGCCACTGCAGCTGGCTAAGTTTTTATATTTTTGGTAGAGACGGGGTTTCACCATGTTGTCCAGGCTGGTCTTGAACTCCTGACCTCAAGTGATCTGCCCACCTCGGCTTCCCAAAGTGCTGAGATTACAGCCACGAGCCACCATGCCTGGCCCCTTAAAATATTTTAGGTAGTCAAATTATTAAAGTATGCAGTAGCTAGGTTTACTATGTTTAAGGAAATAAAAATGTGTATAAAGAAGAAGAAATTCTAAAGAATAACCGTAGGACTTCTGGAAGTAAAAACAATTATGATTAAAATTAAGAACTAAATCAATTTAAGGGATTAACAACAGATAAGACAGAATTAGAGTATTAGTCAATTGAAAGACTGTTAACAAGAATTTATTCAGAAATTACCACAGAGTAGCGAAGAAATAATGATATATGAATATATAAATATATAAAATATATTGAATATATGAAAAGAGGGTAAGAATGATTTTCTACACAGTCTGCTATTTGTTGGTAAGTTTCAAATCAAGTTTTGTAATTTAACACCTAATGGATTTTATTATAAAGCTTTTTATTTATTTTTTTTAAAAGGTAAGCAAGAAATTTGAAATATAGAGTAATGGAGAAGGTCTAAAATACACATTCAGTCAGAGTTCCAGAATAAAAGGGTAGAGAGAATGGGGCCAAATCATTATTATAAGAGGTAATTAGGACCTCTGTAGAACTGAGGAGAGGTGTCAGAGATTAGCCAGAAAGAAAAAGACACATTACTTTCAAGAAAGAAGAATCATTAGACAGCTGACAGCTAGCTTCCCAACAGTGACAGGCAATAGACAATGGAATGATAGCTTTAATTTACCAAGGGAAAATAACTGTCAACTTATAATTGTATGCCTTGCAAAAATATCTTTCAGTAAGGAGGGCAGAATATGAGAAATTAGCACCAGCAGAGCCTTACGAAAGGCAGTCCCCAAAGGGTAGAATAAAAGTGATTTTACGTATCAGAGACACAGAAAGGACTGCAGAGAAAAGACAAGTGATAAATACATGATTAAACCTAAATGAATGTTAACTGTATAAAGCAATTATTATGCTTACAGATTTACTGTAACATTAACACAAACTGGGAGAGAAAGCAATAAATGAATTAGTATTTAAATGTAATTTTATATCTGGAAAAGGGGTATTGATTAAAGTTATTAAAGTTTTCAAATTGCAGTTTGAAGGATACCCATTTAATTTGCAAGGTGATCTGAATTCATGTGGAAATTTCAGGAATACATAGTAGCCAAAACATGCTTTAAAAATGACAAAATTATGGCTGGGCGCAATGGCTCAGAGTGGGAGGCTGAGGCGGGTGGATTACCTGAGGTCAGGAGTTTGAAACCAGCCTAACCAACATGGTGAAACCCTGTCTTTACTAAAAATACAAAATTAGCTGGGCGTGGTGGTTCATGTCTATAATCCAAGCTACTTGGGAGGCTCAGACAGGGGAATTGCTTGAACCCAGGAGGTGGAGGTTGTGGTGAGCCAAGATCACACCATTGCACTCTATCCTGTGCAACAAGAGTGAAAACTCCATCTCAAAACAAACAAAAAACAAAAACAAAATTGAAGGACTCATATTTTATGATTTCAAACTTACTACAAAGCCACAGTAATCAAGATAGTGGTACTAGCATAAGGATGAACATGTGGATCAATGAAATAAAATTGAGAGCCCAGAAATAAACACGTCTATTTTCAACTGACTTTTCAACAAATGTGCCTAGACCATTCGGTATGGAAAGAATAGTTGTTTCAACAACTGGGACTCAGTCAACTTGATATATACATACAAAAGAAGGAAGTTGGGTCCTTCCTTATATCATGTATCAAAATTAACTTGAAATGAATTAAATTTATAAGTTTAAGAGGGAAAAGTATAAAACTCTAGAAGAAAATATGTAAAATCTTCATGACCTTGGATTTGACAGTGTTTTCATATGACCCTATAGCATAAGGGACAAATGATTAAAAAAAGGTAAGTTGGACATCATTGAAATTTTAAAAAATTTTGTTTTTTGCGATGGAATCTCACTGTATTGCCCAGGCTGGAGTACAATGGCACGATCTTGGCTCACTGCAACCTTCACCTCTTAAGAAATTCTCTTGCCTCAGCCTCCTGAGTAGCTGAGATTATAGGTGCCCACCACCACACCAAGCTAAGTTTTGTATTTTTAGTAGAGGCAGGGTTTCTCCATGTTAGTCAGGCTGGTCTTGAACTCCTGACCTTGTGATCCACCTGCCTTGGCCTTCCAAGGTGGTAGAATTAACAGACGTGAGCCACAGCACTCGGCCAAAATTTTAAAGTTTTGGGTCTCAAAGGACACCATACAGAAAGTGAAAAGCCAGTACAGATGTTTCTCATATTACGATGGGGTTACATCCTTATAAACTCATCATAAATTGAAAATGCACTGTTAAACTCTAATGTATTTAGTACACCTAACCTACCACACATCCTAGCTTAGCCTAGCCTACCTTAAACACGCTCAGAGCACTTAACGTTAGCCTTAGTTGGGCAAAATCATTTAAATGCAAAGCATATTTTGTAATAAAGTATTACTATCTTGTATAATATATTGATTACTATACTGAAAGTGAAAAACAGAATGGCTCACTGCTGCTGCCCTGCATTGCATGAAAGTATATCACATGTTGCTGGCCTGGGAGAATTAAAAAATTTGAAGTATAGTTTCTACTAAAAGCCTGTTGCTTTTACCACATTTTAAAGGCCAAATCATAAGTCAAACTTTCATAAGCCAGGGACTGTTTCTACAACAAAACATAATAAAATTTACATTAGCACCCAAACACATGAAATATTTATAAGTCTGATAAAATATGTACAGGATCTAGGCCAGGCGTGGTGGCTCACACCTGTAATCCCAACACTTTGGGAGGCCAAGGCCGGCGGATCACCTGAGGTTGGGAGTTCGAGACCAGCCTGGCCAATATGGAGAAACCTCCTCTCTACTAAACATACAAAATTAGCTGGGCATGGTTGCACATGCCTGTAATCCCTCGGGAGGCTGAGGCAGGAGAATCTCTTGAACCCGGGAGGTGGAGGTTGTGGTGAGCTGAGATCATGCCATTTACTCCAGCCTGGGGAACAAGAGCGAAACTCCATCTCAAAAAAAAAAATGTACAGGATCTATATAAGGATTACTATAAAGCCCTGATGAAAGAAATAAAGGAATAAAATAAATAAATCAAGAAATATTCCATGTTCGTGTTATAGATAGGAAGACTCAGTAATGTCAGCTCTTCCCAACATAACCATAGATTCTGTGCAATTTACGGTCATGTTAAATTGAAATGGATTTAGTATACCCAATCAAAATCCCAGTAAATGATTTTGTGGATATCTTGAGAGGGAAAAAATGCCTAAAAGATTCAGAATAGCTAACATAACATTGAAAATTGGAAGACTGACACTATCTGACTTCAAGACTTACTGTAAAGCTACAGTAATCAAGGTAGTATGGTATTGCTGAAAAAACAGACAACTAGATCAATAGAACAGAATGGAAAGCATAGAAATAGACCTACAGAAATGCAGTCAACTGATGTTTGACAAAGGAGCAAAGGCAATACAATAGAGAAAAGAGTCTTTTCAACAAATGGTGCTAGAACAACTGAGCATTCGTGTGAAAAAAAAAAATGAATCTTCACCCTTCAGAAAAATTAAAGTGGACCTAGTCCAAAATGTAAAAGACAAACCATAAAAGTCCTAAAAGATAACCTAAGAGAAAATCTAGGTGACCTTGGGCTTAGCATGAGTTTTTAGATGCAACACCAGAACAATCCATGAAAGAAACAATAAGTTGGGATTCTTCAAAATTAAAAACTTGTGCCCAGTAAAAGATGCTGTCAAGAGAATGAGGAAGGCCAGGTACAATGGCTCGTGCCTATAGTCTCAATACTTTGGGAGGCTGAAGGGGAGGATTGCTTGAGGCCAGGAGTTTGAGACTAGCCTGGGCAACATAGACTATCTCTACAAAAAAAGAAAAAAAAAAACAAAAAAGAAGCGAAAGACTGCAAGAAAATATTTGCAAATGACAAATCTGATAAAATATACAAAGAATTATTAAAACTGAGTAAACATGGCCACACATGGTGGCTCATGCCTGTAATCCCAGCAGTTTGGGAGGCCAAGGTGGGCAAATCACCTGAGGTCAGGAGTTTGAGACCAGCCTGGTCAACATGGCGAAACCCCATCTCTACTAAAAATACAAAAATTAGCTGGGTGTGGTGGTGGGCACCTATAATCCCAGCTACTTGGGAGGCCGAGTCAGGAGAATCGCTTGAACATGGGAGGTGGAGGTTGCAGTGAGCCGAGATTGTGCCATTGCACTCCAGCCTGGGCAAGAAGAGTGAAACTCTGAATCAAAAATAAAACACAACCATAAGAATATACAACCCAATTTAAAAATGGTTGACTAAAAAATGGTCAGTAGATCAGCTTTTTGAAGAAAAAAAGAAAACAACTATTGAAAGACCTGAGCTGACACTTCACCAAAGAAGATAAACAGCATATATGCATATGAACAGATGCTCGACAATAAATATTAGGAAATTGCTAGTAAAAGGGACAATGAGATACTATTATGTGCGTATTAGGAGGGCCAGAATCCAAAACAGTAATGCCAAATGCTTGCAAGGATGTGGAGCATTAGGAAATCTCATTCAAGGGGTGGGGTTAAAAAAAAAAATCTTCATTGCCGGTGACAGTGCAAAACGGTACAGCCTCTTTGGAAGGCAGTTTGACAATTTCGTACAAAACTGAACTGAACATACTCTTACCAAAGGATCTAGCAAATTTACTCAAATGAGTTGAAATGGGTAGCCACACAATAAACTGTACCTGGATGTTTCTAGCAGCTTTATGCATAAATTGCCAAAATTTGGAAAAAACCAAGGTGTCTTTCAGTAGGTAGATGGATAAACAAGCTGTGGTACATTCAGACAGTGGACTTACTCAGCTAAAAAATGAATGAGCTATCAAGCTATGAAAAGACATGGATTCATACAAAGACTTAGTTTATATTGGGTGAAAAAAGCCTATTTGAAAAGGCTGCATACTGTATGATTCCAGCTATGTAGCATTCTGGAAAGGGCAAAACTATAGTGACAGTAAAAAGATCAGTGATTGCCAAGGGTTGGAAGGGGAAGAGATGAATAGGCAGAGCACAGAGGTTTTTTTTTGTTTTGTTTTGTGTTTTTCTTTCTTCCTCAATTATAGATAGACCAGGAGAGCACAGAGGTTTTTTAGGGCAGTGAAACTATTTTCTATGATGTTCTAATGATGAATGCATGTCATTGTACACTTGTTAAAACCCATAGAAAATGTATAGCACAATTTTGATAATACTGTCAGTGTTTTCATCTATTGTAACTAATATATCACCCTAGTGCTGGATGATAGTGGGAGCGGTTGTATGTGTTTGGGTGGAGGGAGTCTGTGGTATACTCTGTACTTTCTGCTCAGTTTTGCTGTGAACCTAAAGCTTCTAAAAAATATCTTTAAAAAGATAATAGGAGAAAAATTTGCAAATCAAAGGAGGGAGGGGTAAAGAGCTTATTTTCTGCTAAAAATTTTTCTTAAAAGTTTTTAGCAGTCTGTATGTGTTGAAAAATATTTGTAACATACAAAGAGCTCTTATAAATCAATAAGACAAATAACCTAATTTTAAAATGGGCAAACAGAAGTTCAAGGCCAGCCTAGGCAACTTAGTGAGACTCTCTCTCTAAAAAAAATAAAGATGTAACTAGGCAGGTGTGGTGGTGTGTGCCTGTAGTCCCAGCTGTTCCACAGGCTGAGGTGGGAGGATTTTGTGAGCCCAGGAGTTCAAGGTTACAGTGAGCTAGATCCTGCCACTGCACTCCAGCCTGAGCAATCAAGCAAGATCCTAAAAAATAATTAATTATAAAGGGCAAAGAATTTGAATAGACCTTTCTTCAAAGAAGATATATACATGGGGCTAATAGACACTTGAAAAGTTGCTCAACATCATTAGCCACCCGGGGAATTGAAATAAAAATCATGATTATACCATCTTATACCCAACAGGATAACTATAATAAAGAAGACAGATATACTGAAAAGTGTTGGTGAGGATAGGGAGAAATTGAAACCCTCATACAGTACTGGTGGGAATGTAAAATGGTGCATCCAATTTGGAATACTGTCTGGCAGTTTTCAAAAGGCTAAACATAGGGTTACCATATGACCCCACAATTCCACTTTTATGTATGTAATCCAAAGAAACGAAGACATTGGTCCACACAAATGTTCTTGTACATGAATGTTCATTTCAGCATTTCAAAAAATGGACAGAACTCAGATTTTTGTTAACTGATGTTTGGATGAATGTGGTATATCCATACAATGGAGTATTTGGCAATCAAAAGAAATGAAGTACTTAAATTTTTGTTTTATTTTTATTTATTTTTGAGACAGAGTCTCACTCTGTCGCTGAGGCTGGAGTACAGTGATGCAATCTTGGCTCACTGCAACCTCTGCCTTTTGGGTTCAAGTGATTCTCCTGCCCCAGCCTCCCAAGTAGCTGGGATTACAGGCATGCCACACCATGCCTGGCTAATTTTTGCATTTTTAGTAGAGATGGAGTTTTACCATATTGGCCAGGTTGGTCTCAAACTCCTGACTTCAAGTGTTCTGCCTGCCTCGGCCTCCAAAAGTGCTGAGATTATAGGGGTGAGCACTGTGCCCGGCCAATTTTTAAATTTTTATATTTTGTCTTAAGATCTTTTTTCTCTAACCTGCTTCAGAGAAAGCGAAATGAAGAACTAATACATGATACAGTATGAAAACATTAGGAAGACAGTTTGTGAAAAGAGCCATCAAAAAAGACTGCATATTGTAGAGCAGCGGTTCCCAACAGTTTTCATACCAGAGACCGGTTTCATGGAAGACAATTTTTCCATTAACTTGGGGGCATGGTTTTGGAATGATTTAAGCACATTACATTTATTGTGCATTTTATTTCTGTTATTACATTATAATATATAATGAAATAATTGTACAACTTATCATAATGTAGAATCAGCAGGAGTCCTAAGCTTGTTTTTCTGCAACAAAATGGTCCCATCTGGGGGTGATGGGAGACAATGGCAGATCATCAAGCATTAGATTCTCATGAGGATTATACAACCTAGATTCCTCACATTCATAGTTCACAGTAAGGGTTCATGCTCCTGAGAGAATCTAATGCTGCCATTGATCTGCTAGACGGCGGAGTTCAGGTATTAATGAGAACAATAGGGAGTACCTGTAGATACAGATGAAGCTCCGCTTGCTTGCCTGCCCACCACTCACCTTGGTTCCTAACAGGCAACAGACCAGTACTGGTGAGTGGCTAGGAGGAAATGTGGAATGACTGTTAATGGTTATTAGGTTTCTTTTGGAGGTGATAAAAATGTTCTATAATTGATTGTGGTAATGGTTGTCAAATTCTGAATATAGGAAAAACAATTGAGTTGTATACTTGAGTGAATTTTATGTGAATTACACATTAATAAAGCTGTTATAAAAAACAACAAATAAATGTAAAGTCATCTCATGTTTATGGATGACTTAATATTGTTAACATGTCAGTACTACCCAAAGTTATCTACAGCTTCAGTGCAATTCCTGTGAAAATCCCAACGGCATTTTTTGAAAAGTTAGAAAAATCCACCCACAAAATTCACATGGAATCTCAAGGAACCTTGAATAGCCAAAACATTCTTGAAAAAGAAGAAATTTGAAGCTTCACACTTCCTGGTCATTAACCTAATCAAAACATTGTGGTACTGTCATAAAGACAGACATACAGACCAACTGAATAGCCAGTCCAGAAATAAACTCTGACATATATGGTTAAATGATTTTTTTTTTTCTTTTTTGAGATGGAATTTTGGTCTTGTTGCCCAGGCTGGAGTGCAGTGGTACAATCTCGGCTCACTGCAACCTCTGCCTCCCAGATTCAAGCAATTCTCCTGCCTCAGCCTCCCGAGTAGCTCGGACTACAGGTGTGTTGGTTCACACCTGGCTAATTTTTGTATGTTTTAGTAGAGATATGGTTTCACCATGTTGGCCAGGCTGGTCTCAAACTCCTGACCTCAAGTGATTCACCCATCTCAGCCTTCCAGAGTGCTGGGATTATAGGCGTGGGCCACCGCACCTGGTCTGATTTTTTTTTTTTTTTTAAAGTCAGTGTCTCTTTTGCCCAGGCTGGATTATGGTGGTACCATCATGGCTCACTGCAGTCTTGAACTCCTGGGCTCATGCAGTCCTTCCACCTCAGCCTCTGGAGTAACTGGGACTACAGGCTCACACTGTCACACCTGGGTAATGATTTGTGTGTGTAGGCAGGGTCTTATTATACCTGGTTTCAAACTCCTGGCCTTAAGCAATCTTCCTGCCTTAGCCTTGCAAAGTTTTGAGATTACAGGTATGAGCTACCAAAACTGGCCAGGTAAATGATTTTTTTGACAAATGTATCATGACCACTCAATGGAGAAAGGATAGTTGCTTCAACAAATGACTTTGGGAAAATTGGGTATCCACATGTAAAAGAAGGAAGTTAGATCTTTATCTTATACCATAAATGAAAGTTAATTAAACTATATTAAAGTCTTAAATATATTACCTAGAATTATAGAACATTTAGAAGAAAGCCTTAGGGGAAAACCTTCATGATCTTGGATTTGGCAGTGGTTTCTTGAATATCACACTAAAGTCACATGTTACAGAACAAAAGTAGACAAATCGGAATTCTTGAAAATTAAAAATTTATGTGTATGGAAGGACACAATAAACAGAGTAGGCAATCTATGGAGTGAGAAAAATATTTGCAAATTATATATCTGATAAGGGATTAGCATCCTGATTATATAAAGAACTTCTACAACTCAAAAAATATAACTTAATTTTAAAAATAGAAGACTTGCATAGACAGTTCTCCAAAGGTAATATAAAAATGGCTAATAACACCAGGCACAATGACTCATGCCTGTAATCCTAGCACTTTGAGAGACTGAGGTGGGTTGATCACTTGAGGTCAGGAGTTCAAGAGCACTCTGGCCAACATGGTGAAGCTCCATCTATACTAAAAATACAAAAAAATTAGCCAGGTATGGTGGCGCATGCCTGTAGTCCCAGCTACTCAGGAGGCTGAGGCAGGGGAATCATTTGAACCCCGAAGGTGGTGGTTGCAGTGAGCTGAGATCACACCACTGCATTCCAGCCTGGGTAACAGAGTGAGACTTTGTCTCGAAAAAAAAAAAAAGGTGAATAAACATTTGAAAAGATGCTCAAAGTCACTACTCAGAATAGAAATGCAAATAAAAAATCATAAGATTATCACCTCACACTGATTAGGATGGTTACTGTTTTAAAAACCATACAGAAAATAATAGCTGTTAACAAAGATTTGGAGAAATTAGAACCCTTGTGAACTTGCAGTGGGAATGTAAAATGGTGCAGCTCTTATGGATTACAGGATGGCAGCTTCTCAACAAATTATAGTTAGAAATACCATGTTATCCAGCAATACCAATTCTAGGCACATATCCAAAAGAATGAAGGCAGGATCTGAAAGAGGTATTTCCTTGTTCATGTTCATAGCAGCATTATTCACAGTACCCAAGAGGTGGAGGTAAACCAAATGTCCTTCAATGGATGAATGGACAAACAAAATACAGTATATACATAAAATGGAGTATTATTCCACCTTAAACTTAGAAAGGATGGAAATCTTGCTGCAACATGGATGAACCTTGAGGACTTTCTGCTAAGGGAAATATTCAGTCACAAAAAGACTTGATCAAAGTATGTTTCCAATTATAGGAGATATTTAGCTAAAGTGGTGAAGTTTGTAGAAACAAAGTAAGAAGGTAGTTTCCAGGAGCTGATGGGAGTAGAGAAATGGGAAGTGTTGCTTAAGGGGTATAGGGTTTAATTTTTGCTAGATGAAAGTTTTGGAGATCTGTCGTACAGCAGTGTGAGTATATTTAACACTACTGAACTGCACACTTTAAACTGGTTAAGATGGTACATTTTGTGATGTGTTTTTTAACATAATTAAAAATTATTTTAAAAATCCAACTACATACCAAATTTAAAATAACCAAAAGAAAACTTACAGGCTGGACACGGTGGCTCACGCCTGTAATCCCAGAGCTTTGGGAGGTCAAGGTGGGTGGTTCATCTGAGGTGAGGAGTTTGAGACCATCCTGGCCAACATGGTGAAACCCTGTCTCTACTAAAAATAACAAAAATTAGCTGGGTTTGATGGCACATACCTGTAATCCTAGCTACTCTGGAGGCTGAGGTAGGAGAATCGCTTGAACTTGAGAGGCAGAGGTTGCAGTGAGCCGAGATCATGCCATTGCACTTCAGCCTGGGAGACAGAGCAAGACTCCATCTCAAAAAAAAAAAAAAAAAAAAAAAAAATACCTTAGACACATATTAATAGGAGACATAATAGACTTGCAAAGTTGGTTTAGAGATAAAAAGCATTTCTAGAGTAAAAGTGTGTCATACAGTGATAAAAAGTGAAGTTTATCAGAGGGGATAACCTCATGTTTAATGTATTTAATAGCAAAGCTTCAAATATATGAAACAAAAATTGAAAATTGTTTCATTTTGTTTTTGTTTTGTTTTTTTGTTTTGTTTTTTGAGACAGAGTCTCCCTCTGTTGCCCAGGCTGGAGTGCAGTCGTGCGATCTCTGCTCACTGCAGCCTCCACCACCCGGGTTCAAGTGATTCTCCTACCTCAGCCTCCTGAGCAGCTGGGACTACAGGTGCCTGTCACCACGCCCAGCTAATTTTTGTATTTTTTTTTTTTGTAGAGACGAGGTTTTTTTTTTGTTTGTTTTTGGTTTTTTTTGAGACAGAGTCTCACTCCGTCACCAGGCACCAGGCTGGAGTGCAGTGGCGCAATCTTGGCTGACTGCAATCTCCACCTCCTGGGTTCAAGTGATTCTTCCGCCTCAGCCTCCCGAGTAGCTAGGACCACAGGCGCATGCCACCATACCTCGCTAATTTTTTTTTGTATCTTTAGTAAAGACGGGGTTTTACCGTGTTGGCCAGGATGGTCTTGATCTCTTGACCTCGTGATCCGCCCGCCTCGGCCTACCAAAGTGCTGAGATTACAGGTGTGAGCCACCGCGCCCAGCGGAGACGAAGCTTTACCATGTTGGCCAGGCTGGTCTTGAACTCCTGACCTTGTGATCGCCCCACTTCGGCCTCCCAAAGTGCTGGGATTACAGGCGTGAGCCACCGCGCCCAGCTGATAATTTTTGTTTTAAAATCCACAATTGTAATGAATTATTTACTCCCTATAATTTTTGTTTTAAAATCCACAGTTGTAATGAGTGATTTATTCCCTAAGTAAACAAGGTGTAATCAGACAATAAAAAATAATTTCAGAAACGTTTTGCCTAAGAACTGCAGAGCATATATTCTTTTTTAGTATATACATGGTACTTAGATCTCCACTGGTTTATGAAGTAAATTTCAAAGCATTGTTATTATACAAAGCACGTTATTAGTGGAATCAAACTAATGATTTTATTTGTTAATTAAAAAAATATATATATAGTTTATTGCATTTTAGGTTCTGAGGTACATGTAAAGAACATGCAGGATTGTTGCATAGGTACATACATGACAATGTGGTTTGCTGCCTCCATCCCCATCACCTATATCTGGCTTTTCTCCCCATGCTCTCTCTCCCCAACTCCCCCACCCCCTGCTGTCCCTCCCCTATTTCCCCCTGACAGACCCCAGTGTGTGATGCTCCGCTCCCTGTGTCCATGTGTTCTCATTGTTCAACACCCACCTATGAGTGAGAACATGTGGTGTTTGATTTTCTGTTCTTGTGTCTTTGCTGAGAATGATGGTTTCCAGGTTCATCCATGTCCCTACAAAGGACACGAACTCATTGTTTCTTATGGCTGCATAGTATTCTATGGTGTATATGTGCCACATTTTCCCTGTCCATTCTATCATCGATGGGCATTTGGGTTGGTTCCAAGTCTTTGCTATTGTAAACAGTGCTGCAATGAACATACATATGCATGTGTCTTCATAATAGAATCATTTATAATCCTTTGGATATATACCCAGTAATGGGATTGCTGGGTCAAATGGAATTTCTATTTCTAGGTCCTTGAGGAATCGCCACACTGTCTTCCGCAATGGTTGAACTAATATACACTCCCACCAACAGTGTAAAAGTGTTCCTATTTCTCCACATCCTCTCCAGCATCTGTTGTCTTTAGATTTTTTGATGATCGTTACTCTAACTGGCGTGAGATGGTATCCCAATGTAGTTTTGATTCGCATTTCTCTAATGACCAGTGATGATGAGCATTTTTTCATATGTTTGTTGTCCTCATATATGTCTTCTTTTGAAAATTGTCTGTTCATATCCTTTGCCCACTTTTGAATGGGTTTGTTTTTTTCTTGTAAATCTGTTTTAGTTCTTTGTAGATTCTGGATATCAGCCCTTTGTCAGATGGGTAGATGGCAAACATTTTTTTCCCATTCTGCTGGTTGCCAGATCACTCTAATGATTGTTTCTTTTGCTGTGCAGAAGCTCGTAAGTTTAATTAGATCTCATTCATCTGTTTTGGCTTTTGTTGCCAATGCTTTTCGTGTTTTAGTAATGAAGTCCTTGCCTGTGCCTATGTCCTGAATGGTTTTGCCTAGGTTTTCTTCTAAGGTTTTTATGTTGTTAGGTCTTATGTTTAAGTATTTAATCCATCTGGAGTTAATTTTAGTGTAAGGTGTCAGGAAGGGGTCCAGTTTCTGCTTTCTGCACATGGCTAGCCAGTTTTCCCAACACCATTCCCAACAGGGAATCCTTTCCCCATTGCTTGTTTTTGTGAGGTTTGTCAAAGATCAGATGGTTGTGGATGTGTGGCATTGCCTCTGAGGCCTCTGTTCTATTGGTCTATATCTCTGTTTTGATACCAGTACCATGCTGTTTTGATTACTGTAGCTTTGTAGTATAGTTTGAAGTCAGGTAGTGTGATGCCTCCAACTTTGTTCTTTTTGCTTAGAATTGCCTTGGCTATGTAGGCTCTCTTTTGGTTCCATGTGAAGTTTAAGGTGGTTTTTTCCAGTTCTGTGGAGAAGGTCATTCGAAGCTTGATGGGGATAGCATTGAATCTGTAAATTACTTTGGGCCGTATTGATTTTTCCTAACCATGAGCATGGACTATTTCTCCGTTTGTGTCCTCTCTTATTTCGTTGAGCAGTGGTTTGTAGTTCTCCTTGAAGAGGTCCTTTACATCCTTTGTTAGTTGTACTGCTAGGTATTTTATTCTCTTTGTAGCAATTGTGAATGGCAGTTCGTTCTTGATTTGGTTCTCTTTAAGTCTGTTATAGGTGTATAGGAATGCTTGTGATTTTTGCACATTGATTTTGTATCCTGAGACTTTGCTGAAGTTGCTTATCAGTTTCAGGAGATTTTGGGCTGAGACAATAGGGTCTTCTAAATATAAAATCATGTCATCTGCAAATAGAGACAATTTGACTTCCTCCTCTCCTAATTAAATACCCTTTATTTCTTTTTCTTGCCTGATTGCTCTGGCTAGAACTTCCAATACTATATTGAATAGAAGTTGTGAGAGAGGGCATCCTTGTCTGGTGTCAGATTTCAAAGGGAATGCTTCCAGTTTTTGCCCATTCAGGATGATATTGGCTGTTGGTTTGTCATAAATAGCTTTTATTGTTTTGAGATATGTTCCGTTGATACCTAGTTTATTGAGGGTTTTTAGCATAAAGGGCTGTTGAATTTTGTTGAAGACCTTCTCTGCATCTGTTGAGATAATCATGTGGTTTTTGTCGTTGGTTCTGTTTATGTGGTGAGTTACGTTTATAGTCTTGCGTATGTTGAACCAGCCTTACATCCCCGGGATGAAACCTCCTTGATCGTGATGGATAAGCTTTTTGATGTGTTGTTGCAATCGCTTTGCCAGTATTTTATTGAAGATTTTTGCATCTATGTTCATCATGGTTATTGGCCTGAAGGTTTCTTTTCTTGTTGAGTCTCTGCAAGGTTTTGGTATTAGGATGATGTTGGTCTCATAAAATGATTTGGGAAGGATTCCCTCTTTTTGGATTGTTTGGAATAGTTTCAGAAGGAGTGGTACCAGCTCCTCTTTGTATGTCTGGTAGAATTCAGCTGTGAGCCAATCTGAACCTGGGCTTTTTTCGGTTGGTAGGCTATTAATTGCTGCCTCAACTTAAGCCCTTGTTATTGGTTTATTGAGGGTTTCAACTTCTTCCTGCTTTAGGCTTGGGAGGGTGCAAGTGCCCAGAAATTTATCCATTTCTTTCAGGTTTACTAGTTTATGTGCATATTGTTGTTTGTAGTAATCTCTGGTGGTAGTTTGTATTTCTGTGGAATCTGTGGTGATATCCCCTTTATCATTTTTTATTGCATCGATTTGATTCTTCTCTCTCTTCTTTTTTATTAATCTGGCAAGCAGTCTGTCTATTTTGTTCATCTTTTCAAAACCAGCTCCTGGATTTATTGATTTTTTTGAAGGGTTTTTTTTATGTCTCTATCTCTTTCAGTTCTGCTCTGATCTTAGTTATTTCTTGTCTTCTGCTAGCTTTTGAGTGTTTTTGATCTTGCTCCTCTAGCTCTTTCAATTTTGA
>CAUYLG010056872.1:0-22403 GCA_963573385.1 Cacajao melanocephalus | reverse complement strand
CAATTTTTAACAAAATTGTTTTTTTTTATTTTTTTCAAAAAAAAAAAAAAAAAAAAAAAAAAAAAAAAAAAAAACCCATACCTTATAGGAAAGAAAAAAAGAAAGGGAATTTATCTACTTGGTTTCTTTCTTCCTCCCACTTCTCATTGACCAAATTCCATCCTGCTGGGCTGTGAGTCTCCACAGTCCGGGTTGTATCATCGAGCTACCTAATTTAGCATTTGATCCATGTCTGGAGGTTTAAGGTGACTCAGCATGGATAGAGATAAATATGGTGGGGCAAGGGAAGACATGGGAGCCACAGAGGCCCAAGGCCAAATTGGATTTCAGCCACTTGTTGAGATTTTACTTTGGGCAAGCTAGGGAATTTGTTTAGGCTTCTAGTAGGTGATACATATAGATTGCTAACAGTGTTTTCAAATTGAGAAAAATGTCACATTTCTTTTATATATTAACTAAAACATTTTGAAGAATTTTCTGCAGTCTAGTTTCTGGCCCTGAACATCCCTCACTTGCTCCTCCTACTCCTTTCCTTCTTCTGGTGTTGGACACCAAGGACACATTCCTATCTCAGTATGATTCCAGGCCCTGCATCTTCATGTCTTGATATCAGTGAGTCGATGCAATGGGTGATAGCTTTTGTGGAAGTTATTCAGAGATACCAGTGAAAATTTAACTATACACAGAAGTGACTGTGAACCATGTAATATTCCACTAAAGTCAAATTAAAAGAATCCCAGGTCCCAAAATTGCCTGTGACCATTCCAACACTACCTCACATGAGAAGTGTAACAGAGCTGAGTCAGAGTGGAAAGAGAGAGCTCTTTTAGCCAATTGTCATTAAAATATCTTACTGTGGCAAATTTTACAAAAACATAACCTTCTAAACACATCGATAGAGAGTCTCATCAGATTACCCAGTTGAGAGGCCCTGAAGCTTCCATCAGCTTATCCACAAATCTGCACCAGTGCACCAGGTCTGTGGCCAATACTTGGAGCAAAGCTACCCTGTGTACACACACAGAACTTACAGTTTGGCAATATTAAAAGTCTTTTGATTCCTAAAAGCACCTCATTCTTTCATGTCTTTACACATCATGCTGCCTCTGTCTCATAAAAGGTCTCTTTATCCTGGCTTCTTGCTCATCTAGCTTATTATTGGGGAAAACTCTATGAAGTTTTCCCCAATCCCTCCAAATAAAAGTCACCTCTTTGTGACCCTCAAGCACCTAATGTCTACCATTATTTCTGCATATATTGATTCAATCATCAAAAATGTATTGAGCATCTCCTATGTGCCTGATATATTGCTGAGATATGGCAATAAACAGAACAGACAAAGTCCATGACCTCATGGAATCTACTTTCTAGTGGATAGAGGCAGCCAATAATCAAATATGTAAGTAAATATGTAATATGGAAAGCTGTGATTTCTCAGTGAAGGAGAGATTTTAAAATTCTGGCTATTTTATGAATGGCCATCAGACAAGAACTCAAAGGCAGTGAAGTTTTAAACCATTTGATACCTGAGTGAAGAGCTTTCCACAGGGAAGGAATAACAAGTATGCAGGCCCTGAGGTAGAAAGATGTTTGGTGAATACGTGGCTGATAGGCTTTGGGTTCAAGGCATAACAAAGAGGCCGGCGCTGTTGGAGAAAGATGAAAGGAGGAGAGCAGGACAATATAGAGTCAGAGAGATGACCAAGCAGCTCCTTGAAGTCCTGCAGACATTGCAAAGACATTGGCTCTTGCTTTGAGTGAGTCCGGAAGCCATGGCAGAGGGCTGAAGTGAACTGACTCACAATTTAAAAGGATCATTCTGTTGAGCATCAACTCTCCTTGATGTCAAGGAATAAAATTCTTTAAGAAATAAATTTTGAAATAGCTAACCACAATTGTTTGCGCAGTACTAATAATATTAGACCTAATATGTACATTTACAGTTTTGTACCACATAACAAATTTCAGTCAGTGGTGGACAACATATAAGATGGTGGCTACAAAAGCAAAACTTATAGCTTACTTATCTTTGAATTCATAGAAGAGGAGGAATATTATTTTAAAGCTGGCAGCACTTGCTTAGAAAGAACACGTTTGTTCAAAACGAAAGCCCTCAGGACATGGACAAATAGGGTAAGACAGGCATAGAGAAAATAGAATTGTTTTGCGTAATAGAGTTGGAGAAAGGTTGAGCTCTGGGCCCTGTGTGAGGAGGACATTAATGAATAGGGAGTCTTCGGAGAGAGTGGGACAGCTCCAACGCAGGAAAGCAGGAGACTCAGGCATAAAGTAAGCTGTTGAGAAATTCCCTGTAGTGAGAAGAGAAACTTTTATGAAGAAAAAATGTGAGATATCCAATTTTAAATAATCTAACACATTTTCCCATAATACAGCAAATCCGTCCAAATCCTCAGCAAATAAAAAGTCTAATATGTACAAATGCCACATGTGAGTAGTGTTTGCAGGGAATGAAAGAAAAAGTACTGTACCATTTAGGGCTGGCTTGAGTGGAGAGAAGAGATCAGGAACAGAGGACAATATGTGAGTATAACCAACTCAGGGGAGGTAAAAACAGAAGGAAGAGAAGACCGTAGAAGCGTTCTCATGAGAGAGATGTTGGATACCTCACTGTGGTAGGGAGGGAAGAGTTCAAGGTGTTATTGTTTAAATGGTTAAGGAAGAGTAACGGTCCAGCACTAGAGGGATGAAAGCTGACAATTCAATGTAACCACCAGGGTTATGTTTATATGCACAGTGTGCTGTGCACAATGACAAAGGGTGGGAACGAACGGCAAATCAATTGATGTCAAGGAATAAAATTAATTAAGAAATAAATTTTGAAATAGCTAATCATAATTTTTTGCTCAGTACTAATAATATCAGATCTAATATGTGCATTTATAGTCTTGTACCACATAACAAATTTCAGTCAATGGTGGACAACATATAAGTCGATGGTTCCATAAGATTAAATACAGTATTTTTATTTTATCTTTTCTGTGTTTAGATATACAAATTCTATCCTGTTACAATTGCCTACAGTATTCAGTAATATGCTGTACAAGCTTGTAGCCCAGGAGCAATAGGCTCTACCATATAGCCTAGGTGTATAGTAGGCTATACCATCTAGGGTTGTGTAAGCACACTCTATGATGTTTGAAAAACGACAAAATCACCTAACTGCATTTCTCAGAATGTATTCTCACCATTAAGTGATGCATGATTTTATGTATCAGCTTTATGGTTCCATTATGCTTTTACTTTTTAAGCTAGCATTTATTTTGAGCTTACTATGTTCCAAATCCTGTATTAAGTGCTTTATAACTCTATGATATAGGTACCATAACTACCCGACTTTAAATATCAGAATACTGAGTCTCAGGTAAAGTAACTTGCTCAATAATGTACAACTGGGTGGGATAGAGACAGGATTTGAATTCAGACTGCAGATTCTAAGAGCTCATGCTCTTAACAATGACCCTGTATACCTCTTTTTCACTTGTCATGCATACATCATTACATTTCAGCTCACAAGCCTGCCATTAATTCCAAACAGGAAAGAACTGAATCTATTTGGGGGAAAGTCCCTGTTAGATACTAAAATGTACAATTGGAGAATATGAAAATTCTGTAAAAAAATCAACAAATGTGTACTTTGGAGGTGCCTACACTTGCGTGAGATTTCAAATAAACTATGCAGATAAAATTCTGTTTCTTTCTCTCTGATTTCAGACCCTTCCCACCCTAGTTCATTCCCAATGTGATCTATCTAATCCAGATGCAATAAGTTACTTCTGTGCCTAAAATGTTTAATGGTTCCCCACAGCCAAAGGGGAAAAATCTAAACATCTAAACACAGCTCTTTACAACCTTGACATAGGCTTCTTTGCAATTTCATGTCAATCACTCCCCATAATATCCCATGTCCCTGTTGCATTGAACTACTTATTCACATTCCCCAAAGATGCCATGCTGTCCTACACCTCTGTTTTCCCTGTGCTTTTCCACTCACTGGCATGTACTCCTCCTTCTAGACCGACCTCCCTAATTCATTCTTAAGGACCTTGCTTTAATGTTTGACATTTTTATGGCTAGAATGGATTTGCATACTACTTTAATAATTAAAAGACTAAATAAACATTTTATTCAAGGGAAAAAGTATGATCAGGTTTAAATGTCACATTTTCTGTTAAAAATTCCTGATACTCCTTCATTATTTAACTGTGTTTCCATGGTTACTGTGTAGCTTGTAACTTCCTCTATTACTAATATCATAATAGGTTTATGTGTCTGCTTCTATTCTGGGTCTTTGAAGCAGGCAATGTGATCTCCTTCATTACTAAACTCATGACCTATATTCATAAATAATGTGGAGAAAGTACCTATGAAAGACTAAACCATATGGAATCAGGATTGCATCTGTTACTCTTGGGTAACCCAGACTGAGGCACTCGTTACGAGTTTTTCTCTTCTAGGGAAGGAACAGAGACTAGTGTCAGAGCACAGATATAGATTCCCAAGCAGTAACTTAACAGTAATCCTCCTGCTGTGAAAGCTGTCATGTCCCATGTTGTCGGGTATAGTGTAGATAATCACCAGAGTGGCATTGCTCCTAGAAACTGTTTTCTCAATTTCTCTAAAAATGTAACTCTCAACGTACTTTTTAAAAGGCAAACTCTAGGGTGGTTGATTAATTTCAACTAGGAACTATGTGCACTCTTTGAGTGAAAAAGCAGTATAAGAACTTGTGGCTTGGTTCTTTCTTGGGTGGATACAAAAGATGTGGATAACATACTGTTCGCTGATAATTTTTTAAAGAGGGCATAATTATGAATGTGATATAAATATTAAATGAGCACTTCTCATAGGTATTTGATTCATGAATTCCTTTTTCCCTTCTCATCCTTTTTATTTATTTTTGTGTACATTTATTTATGTTTTGCATATTTTTGTGTTAAATGATTAACATAAGACACATTGTTAACAAATTTTTAGGTATACAATAAAGTATTGCATTGTATTTCATCATGACATACAGTAGAGCTCTAGGACTTACAATTCATCTTGTAAAACTGGACCTTTGTACTCTTTGACCAACCCCTCCCTATTTGTCCCTCCTCCCCTCTGGCAACCACCATTCTACTCTCTGCTTCATTGAGTGTCTTGGTTCTTTTTTTTTTTTAATTTCAACTTTTATTTTATATATAGGGAGTACATGTGTAGGTTTGTTACATGGGTATATTGCATCCAGGTCATGAGCATAGCACCCAATGGGTAGTTTTTCAACCCATGGCCCCCTCCCCACTTCTTCCTTCTCCAGTAGTCCACGGTGTCTATTGTTCTCATGTTTATGTTAATGCATGCTCAATATTTATCTCCCACTTTTATGTGAGAACATGCAGTATTTGGTTTTCTGTTTCTGCATTGGTTTGCTTAAGGATTACAGCTTCCAGCTCCATCCATGTTGCTTCAAAGGACATGATTTCATTCCTTTTTATGGTTGTCCAGTATTTCATTATATATATATTTTTTATACATATATACCACAATTTCTTTATCCAGTCAATCACTGATGGGCACCTAGATTGATTCCATGTCTTTGCTATGATGAATAGTGCCACGATGAACATATGAATGCCAGTGTCTTTTTGGTATAATGATCTAGATTCCTTTGGGTATACACCCAGTAATGAGATTGCTGAGTCAAATGGTAGCTTTGTTTTAAGTTCTTGGAGAATCTTCAAATTGCTTTCCACAGTGGCTGAAGTAATTTATATTTCCACCAACAGTATATAAGCATTCCCCTTTCTCCACAGCCTCACCAACATCTGTTATTTTTTGACTTTTTTAAGTTCTTGGAGAAATTGGCACACTG
Organism: Cacajao melanocephalus; assembly: GCA_963573385.1. Lineage (NCBI taxonomy): Eukaryota > Metazoa > Chordata > Mammalia > Primates > Pitheciidae > Cacajao > Cacajao melanocephalus. Next base: position 16,528 of record CAUYLG010056872.1, on the reverse strand, counting down.
TTTCCATGATGGCTGAACTAAATTGCATTCCCACCAGCACTGTATAAGCATCTCCTTTTTCCTGCAAACTTGCCAGCATCTGTAATTTTTTGACTTTTTAAAAATAGCCATTCTGATTGATGTGAGATGGTATCTCATCATGGTTTTGATTTGCAGTTCTCTAACGATTAACGATATTGAACATTTTTCATATGTTTCTTGGCCATTTGTAGGTTCTCTTTTAAGAAGTCTGTTCTTGCCCTTTGCTCATTTTTTATTGGGGTTGTTTTTTTTGCTTGTTGATTTAAGTTACTTTCAGAGTCTGGATATTAGACCTTTGTCAGATGCATAGCTTGTAAATATTTTCCCCATTCTATAGGTTGTCTAAGTACTCTATTAATAATTTCTTTTGCTGTGCAGAAGCTTTTTAGTTTAACTAGGTCCCACTTGTCCATTTTTGTTTTTGTTGCAATTGCTTTAGAAGATTTAAGTCAAAAATTATTTGCCAAGCCAGTGTCAAGAAAGGCATTTTCTAGGTTTTCTTCTAGGATTTTGATAGTTTTGGGTCTTACATTTAAATCATTAATCCACCTTGAGTTAATTTTTGTATGTGGTGAAAGATAAGGGTCTGGTTTTATTCTTCTACATATGGCTAGCCAGTTATCCCAGCACTATTTATTGAATAAGGCATCCTTTCCCCATTGCTTGTTTTTGTCAGCCTTGTCAAACATCAGATGGTTGTAAATGTGCAGTTTTATTTCTGTGTTTTCTATTCTGTTCCATTGGTGTCATCCTATTTTGGTTACTATAATTTCATAGTATAATTTTAAGTCATGTAGTATGATGTCTCTGCCTTTTTTCTTTTTGCCTACAATTGCTTTGGCTATTCAGTCTCTTCTTTGGTTCCACATGAATTTTAGACTATTTTTTCTAATTCTGTGAAGAATGACATTGTTAGTTTGATACCAATAGCACTGAGTCTGTAAATTGATTTGAGCAGTATGGCCATTTTAATGATATTGATTCTTTTAATCCACAAGCATGGAATATTTTTCCATTTGTTTGTGTCAGCTCTGATTTCTTTCAGCAGTGTTTTACAGTTCTATTTGTTGAGCTCCTTCAACTCTTTGGTTAGCTATATTCCTCGGTATTTCATTTTCTTTGTGGCTATTGTAAATGGAATTATGTTCTTAATTTGACTCTCAGCCTAACACTACTGGTGTATAGAAATACATCAGTATTTTTTGTACATTAATTTTGTATTCTGAAACCTTCCTAAAATCATGTATCAGTTCTAGAAGTTTTTTAGATGAGTCTTTATGATTTTCTAGATATAGAATCATATCATCCGTGAAGAGAGATAATTTGACTTCTTTTCCCACTTGGATGCCTTTTATTTCTTTCCCTTGCATGGTTGCTCTGACTAGGACTTCCTGACTCATTGATTCTGGAGAAAACCAGTAAGATGTTAGGATAATCCACAGATTGTGTGTGTGTGTATGTGTGTGTGTGTCTATGTGTGTGTGTGAAATAATAATTGCATTTACCTGAGACATAATTTACCTTTCTATAGAAAATAATCATTTTATCATTACTAGTATCCTACTACTTATAAAGTTATAAAATAACTTTATATCTACAATAGATAAACTGAAAGTTGTGTTAGATAATATCCAATTTTTCATTGAAGACACTCAACAATGTTTTCTGTCCATTTCTAAGTCTTTCACAATTTTTTCTGTAATATTATGCTCTTGCACATATAGATTAAAGCACTAATGTATTTTGTATAAAAAAATATTACTTATATAGATTTAGAAACAAATATTTTTATTGTTATTCTACTAAACACTCTGATTGTTCTTGGACGTTGCCTTATAACAACATGATCTATAAAACAGAACAATGTTTCCCAAATTGGTTATTTATAAGATTTAATTGGGGTGCTTCTTAACATCTAGATTCTAGGTCCTCTTTTAGGAAATTCTCACTCAGTAACAAAAATTTCTTTTCAGAAAGGGAGCTGAAAATAAATATTTTTAAAGAAGCACCATACATGATTTTATTATTAGGCAAGTTGGGGAATACTGACTGAAAGCAAGGTTGAAAATAACACAATAACTATAATTTTAAGAATACTTAGATTAATTAAGCAATAGTTAATTGAAATTTAAGCCAGAAGGTTTATCAAATCTTTCTTTGTTTTCCCAGGGAAAATGTCTAAATCCATAACCACTTATTATTTCCCAGATTTGTTTGACTATTTTACTAGAGTATTTGTATTAATTGCAACTGAAGTCCTACCCTTTTAACTTTGAGAGGCACTTACTCTGTATATTTCCCCCACCTCATGTATAGTGTGATAGTATTCTTTGAGCTCCCAAAATTGATTTGTGAAAAATTTACAAATGTAGCAACGTGATCAAGAAGCAATAAACTGAGCACCAAGAATAGCAGAGATAGGTGAGTCACCAAAGCCTAAAATATGAGTTCATGTGGGAGAGAGGTAAAGATGAAATAATGAGTCAGAGTGATATCTGAATCTAAAGAGCAAATCCACAATCAAATTTTGCATGAGTGCACAGATTGGCAAGAGAAGAGATTTAAGAAATAGGTACAGTAGGTCCAGATAAATTTCCAGACCAACATTCTTCAAAGAGAAAGACTCTTTATTCCCATAACAGGGACTGAATTTCAGCCAGTAACATTAGTATATTGGCATATTTCTATAGTAGGTGGTTAACAGTCACTGTCCTAAACCCCTATTCCTTCTCCCTAGCAAACCCAGGATCTGGCAACTGGTAATATCTGACTAAGTAGAGTAGCCCAAAAACTCTGTTCCAGCCTTAGTGACATCAACTATTCTGATTGTTTTAAGTCCTCATCCTATTGATAGTTAAATATTGGAGTTATTACTCCTGTTCACAGTGATGCTTCCACTGGTCTTTCATGATTCTCTGAACCAGATTCTTGAAACTACAAAAAACAAATTAATTTTCCCCTAGAAAAATGGGCATTTGAATTATTAGGTCTGTTATTAATTCCAACATTTGAACTCTTAGGACTTCATAACCTGAAAGTATCCCCGATAGCAGCCACGTTCTTGCATTGCTATTGTCACTTAACACTTCACAATGTGATAGTGCACCAGATAGAGGTTGCAGTTAATTATTTGGCCACTTCTTAACTGATAAATTTGTTGTCATTTCTTTCCTGCTAATTCCTGTATAACCTCCTTCCAGATACTCCTAAAAAAAGGTCAGAAAAAAAATTCTGAACATCTATTATCTGTAAAAGATTTTAGTAAATGCCACTATATTTAAACATGGACCTAAGCAAACAAGTACAATTTAAAACAAGAAAATGATTTCATCATACAACAGAACAACATTTTTTTCTTTATCTGTACATTGTATAACTTTTCATTTCTATTTACTCTGGGAATTCTATATTTCTTATTGAAATGGTTGAGCTTTCTCATTTTAAAAAGTCATGCAAATTTATTTACACACCACTTATCTTTGTTTGTAATGGAATTTGTGAGTTGCTTACACCAGATGTCTAAGGAAAAGTCCTGTTTCTTTTATTTGGAACCAGGGAAAATCCTTTTACAATGCTGGTGTTCAGTGTGCTCCCATGAGAATTAGCATATTGAACAAAATCAGAGTATTTCCAATTTTATATCAACATAAAGTTCTCATCAAATGAAATGTTGCACAAAAGCTTACCAGTAAGCAGGGTTTCTCCAGTTAAAGCAGGGAAAGTCAGAGCATTGCCAGCTTGAAACTCATCCACTTCCCAGGCAACTTACAGACACCCTAAAGGAACTGCCTAAGATTCCATAAAAACAACTTTTAAAATTAAAAAAAAAAAAAAAAAAAAAAAAAAAAGACGATCAGTAACACCCTTTCCAAATCTAAAATTTCTAGAAAAATTCTATAGTATATTCCTATGGCTTGAGTTGTTCAATTTTTGATCAAATGAAGACTGAACTGATTAAGGTTAAACTAGTAAAAACACATAGCGGAGAATAATACTGTATGTTATACATTATCTATGAGAAATAACGAAAAGTAGGGAAAGTTATGAGATTGTAACTCATTCTCAATCCTTTCACATCTCATGACACAATCCAAACCAAATATCAATGAAATTTAAAGTAATGCCTATTTAATTAAAAATAATAAAGTACTTTCTATTTAAAAATCCAATCAAAAATTAAAATAATAACTTTAATTGGAAACATAGGCCACATTTTACTATAAGCATTTAGTTATAGTCCTGTGTGTGTGTGTGTGTGTGTGTCCTTCTTTCACACTGTTATAAAGATACTATCCAAGACTGGGTAATTTACAAATGACATTTAATTGACTCACGGTTCCCCATGGCTGGGAAGGCTTTAGGAAACTTACAATCAGGGCAGAAGGGGAAGCAGGTACCTTCTTCACAAGGTGACAGGAGAGAGAGAGTCAGCACAGGAAAAATTGCCACTTTTCAAACCATCAGAACTGTGAGACTCACCCACTATCATGAGAACAGCATGGGGGAAATGCCCCCTATAATCCAATCACTTCCCCCCCTCCACACGTGGGGATTACAATTCAAAATGAGATTTGAGTGGGGACACAGAGCCAAATCATAGTAACATGGATACATGAATACATCTCAAAAATTTAAGATATTTGAGGAAAAAATACATATTTTTTCTGCCAAAGTTTCCTTTGATTGTTTTATCTGGGGGACTACCATGTCCCCAACTATATTCTAAGCCAGACCCTCAAAGCCACTACTCCTATACACTGATTTCAATTATTCTTTGGTGACCATCATTAATCCAGTGATTTAGACAACTTTAGAAAAGTTGAAATTTTACCAAATCCAATCCATACTTCACATGGTGACAAGAGTTATCTATAAAAACATAAACTTAAAAATTCATGACTAGTGTGCTTAAAACACTCCATAGCTTCCCATCTCCTGGAGGACTCAGTGTGAAATCCCAGACCTTCATGATTTGGCCTCTGTAAACCTCACAAGCCTCACCAAGTCCCACTCTCTCTCTGCCCACTCCACTCCGGGAAGGTTGGCCTTCTTTCAGTCTCATGTTCTCTCTCACATCGTGGGAACCTTAACCATGCTGTTCCTCAGCCTAAAGCACACATCTTTCCAGGCAGCTGCTTCATCAGTCTATTCATTCTTCAGACATCAACTGGAGCCTCATATCCTCAAAGGAGCCTTTCTTGACCCAGTCTAAGTCAGACATCCTGCTACGTGTTTTGAGAGCACCTTATATCTTTTCATAAAACTTTGCATTCTTGGAACTATTTAATTCATCATTTGTAATTATTTGTTTATTTTTGGAATTTTTTGCCAGTAAATTCCATGTCAACAGGGCCGTGTTTGTTTCTCTTATCACCACAGCTCCAGCACTGCTCCTAGTACTTGGCATTTGGTACATATTTGATAAATATTTATTGACAATAAAGAACACTTCAAAAACTTACAAGTGTGTAATTTATTCCTTAATGGCTAGTAATCGTTTTCAACTCACTTTCTCATAACTAAAAAATATGCTTAAATTTTCTTTTGTTCTAAAATATTTTGTGCTTTCTAATTCTTCAGCTGAATGGAATATTCTGAATATGTAAGCTTTTATAGAGCCATCTAGTGCCCTTTTTTTTTTTTCAGTGAAACTAAAAATGAAAACAGGAGGAAAAGCCCATGATATCCTCAACAGTGAAGAATGCATAACCTCCATCTGGCAGCAGCAGATTTTTTTTTGCATTTTAGAAGAGATGAGGTTTCACCATGTTGCCAAGACTGGTCACGAACTCCTGAGCTCAGAATCAAAGGCAAAAGTGGTGGAGATGCCCTGAGACAGGAGCACGAATAGCTAATTCAGCCACAGAAACGGGAGGGGAGGCAGAATATTTGGATGCAGGTGCTGGTCGGTAGGTAGATTTGATAAAGGAGCTTGAGAAATTCTCTTTATTTAAGTAAATAAACTTAAGCATGAGGATGGAGACAGAGGTGTTGTAAGTTTTAGGATATAGAAAAAGCAATAAATAATCATTCTAGAGAGAGAAAAACAGAAGGACTAGACCAGCAGTTCTCAAAGGGCGTTCTGTGAACACCTGAGATAGAGACCCTTCCAGGGGTGGCGGGGATCTGTCAAAAACTTTTCCCAATAGTACTAAGATGTTATTTACCGTTTTCATTAAGTTAATATTTTCACACTGGTGAAATAAAGGATAAAATACTGGTGTTTAGCTCATATCAAGGAAGTAGAACCAAACCATATTAGTGCTCATTGTATTTTTCCCCACCAGGCAGTTACAGAAAAATAAAATGCTGGTTTCATTTAAGAATGTTCTTTTCTTGACTGGGCGCAGTGGTTTACCCTGTAATCCCAGCATTTTGGGAGGCCGAGGCAGGTGGATCACCTCAGGTCAGGAGTTCGAGACCAGCCTGGACAACATGTTGAAACCCTGTCTCTACTAAAAGTACAAAAATTAGCTGGGCGTAGTGGTGAGCACCTGTAATTCCAGCTACTCAGGAGGCTGGTGGGAGAATTGCTTGAACCTGGGAGGTGGAGGCTGCAGTGAGCCAAGATTGTGCCAGTGCACTCTAGCCTGGGTGATAGAGCAAGACACCATCTCAAAAAAAAAAAAAGTGTTTTTTTTTAATGTAAATAAATAGAGAGCTTATTTAGGCTGAACTTGAAGACTGCAACTGGGAGACATAGATTCAAGTTGTCCTAAATATATGCTCTCTAAAAATATTTTTGATGAAAGAATACAAAACATAAATTACATTAAATCTTGACTCTAAGTACCTACTTTTTAATGTTCTATTGACAAAAGGGAAAGTGTGTATAAATCACCACTGATGCCATCTAGAAATACAATTATTTCTTGGAAAAAAGCTTTTGTACGGTTGTTGAGTTGCAAGCTGAACTAGACATGTTTTCCCTTGGACCACCATCTTAAATGGAAACAATGTCCAGAAAAAAAAAAAACTATGGTCATTCACACTTGACCATTAGGCATATCTGTTGCCAGTGATATAATCCACACTTTTAAGTGAAAAGTAGAATGCTACATATTTTTATCTGCTGTGATGAGACTAATGGATTCACAATACTTAAAGATTTTTTCAGATCGGTGGTAATACTGATGGGCGTGATTTTTTTATATTAGGTCAATGATGAAAATATCCTCCTAAGTCACTGAACTTGTATTTTCTAAGTTAAGAATATATGATGTACAAAATCATGTACAGGTAGATGCATTCAATATGCAAGACAGGCCATTGGATTTTGGTATTACAGTATGTGAAAAGTTCATTAAAATGATTTGCAATGCTGTTTTGCAACTAACCTTTAAAAAAAATTACATGTTGAGTTTTGACATATATATATATATATATATATATATATATATATATTTAAAGAAGGAAATCCTCAGTTATGTTAAAAGGCTATTAAAATGTTCCTTGATTTTTTTTCTAAATATGCATCTGTGTAAGAATGGATTTTCTCCATATACTTTAGCCACAACATAGAACAACAAATTAAATACAAAAGCAAATATGAAGATCCAGCTATTATATCAGACGTTAGAGATATTTGAAAAAAATGCATAACAATGCCATTCTTCTCACTATATTTTTTGTTCTTTTATTAAATATCATTTATTATAATATGCAATATGTTTCTTTTCGCCACTTTAAGTATATTATTACATTTTATTTTAATGTCTTAGTTTTAATTTCCATTATGAAAAATATTAACAGATGTAAACTACTTAAGCAAAAGTTCTTTAGAGGCCTCCATAATTTTTTTTTTCTTTGAGATGGAGTCTCACTCTATGGCCAGGCTGGAGTGCAGTGGCATGATCTTGGCTCACTGCAACCTCCACCTTCTGGATTCAAGCAATTCTCCTGCCTCAGCCTCCCAAGTAGCAGGGACTACAGGCATACTCAACCACGCCTGGTTAATTTTTGTTTGTTTGTTTGTTTTTTCTATTTTAGTAGAGATGGGGTTTCACCGTGTTGCCCAGGCTGGTTATGAACTCCTGAGGTCAGGCAATCCACCCACCTGGCCTCCCAAAGTGCTGGGATTACAGGCATGAGCCACTGCCCCGGCCCATAAGGTTTAAGACTATAAAGATTCTTGGAAAACTTAAGAAAATTGAGAATTGCTAGAGAGAAATACAATATGATAGTAAAGACTTATAAGTACTATTTAATATTTTGCTTTGTCTGGTTAAAAGATATTTAGATTCACTTTTAATATACTTAACATTAATAACATACCTGATAACAATGCCTATATGTAATTATAGGAATTCAGTTGTGAAGAATCTGAAGAACCTCAAGATTCAGATTGCAAATAAAGATTATCTAGACCATTTCCCGCATAGCACTGAAACCTCTGGTTTTTATTCAAAGTTTTACTTCACTTAGAGCTATTAAATTTTTCTTTTCTAAGTGCAGGAGTTGAAGCATAGAATAAAGAAAAAAGATAAGAAAAAAATGTTTTTTATACTCAGAGTTTGCATATCTAGACTAGTAACCTTGACTGTTATAATCTATATTTTCAGTTTTAAAACTGCCACATAAGTCTTGACTATTTGTAAGGCAACGTGGTTGAACAAAGATACCCAGAGTAGTCAATTCATATGTCCAGGTTTTCTGCTCCGTCCAATTAATGCTAACAAAGTTCTTACACAGGGTGGCTATAGAGCTCTCTGTAGGACTCCCCAGGCACATCTTATGCAGATATGAGACATTCTGTTTCAAACCAGCCAGATCCAGTGCCTCTTTTATAATAAATATTGTGTAATATTTCTTTATTATCTTGACATAAAATACATGGGTAAGTTAGCCTACCTACACAACTAAATTAAAAACAAACAAGCATATAATTTATAATAGTAAAATAAAACAGAAAAGTAATTTATAATAAAAATAATACATAATTCAATATGTGAATATGAATGATCGGTATGACTCAATAGAAGATAAACCAAACTTACCAGATGCTTGCACATGCAATAATTAAGTACTTTACAATAAGTCTGGATTGAAGACAAGTAAAAAGATTAAAAGTCATACTGTATGAGAAGTAAGGCTAATGAAAGAGGAGAGGTAGGGACAGATATTAGAATAAAAGTTAGCATTTGAAAGGTAATAACAGACTATGCTCATTTGTATATAATTGTATAAAATAAGAGAAAGAAGTAAATGATCTTAGTCAAATGGAAATAACAGGCCGAAATAAGTTACATTATATCGAAGTAGAGAAAATAAGGAAGTATGATATCTTATATATGAGCTAGGCCTTATTTATAAGTCAGGTATCAAAATAATTTCCTTGATAGGATATCAGATAAGTGACGAGTAGGTATCACAGAAAACCTCTTTCCTACCTGGAAAATTTGCCACACATCAAAGCACATACTGAGTCTAGTCTTTATAACAACATTCGAGACAATATTTTATGGAGCAGAGAGAATGGAAAAAATAAAGATTACAAGAGTCTTTAGGGAAGACTTCAGAGAGGAGAGAGTAAATGAGACCAGTACTAAAATCTGAGTAACAAGTAGATATTTGTGAGGATGACAATGCAGAAAGTAAACGGTCTGTCATACAGACCAACATGGACAGTAGAAGTGAAGCATGAGAAGCACATCTCTTTAGCAAGGCCAGCAAGAAAGTTGTGTGTGGGAAAGTCATGGGATGTACCTCAAGGAAATTAGACTGAGAATAGATTGTAAAGGGTGGTGTGCTAAGAACCTGGATGTTATTCTATAGGCCAGGGGTTGGCAAACCAATTTATAGTGCATGAGTGTTAAGAAAATACCAGTTTCGACACATCTGTAGCATTGGTTAGTATAACTAAAACACATCCATAATGTATTATAATTGTTAAAATTGAATGAAATGTGCATCTATTTTGCTATTATTGACATTGGACACATTCGTTTGTTTATTTCATAGTTCTAGTTTCTGTTTTCAAAGTATTGGTCAATTTTTATCCCCATTAGCCTATGAGAATTTTAACATTCTTATCAATTTCATGTGCTATTCATTTAATCAAGAAATTAATTATCTGTACATACTTAAAACATTTTTCCTAAAGGTTATTTGCCTTTTAATTTGCATATTTTTCTTTTTAGTCTACTTCAACTACTTCAATATCCTTAATGAAACAAGGCAGAAATTAAACAAACCAATAAAATACTTTTTATTAAATATGATTTATGTTTTTTAATGTAGTCAAATTTATTCATCTTTTTCTTTATGATTTCCTTTATCTATTGACATGACAGACACTAAGAAAAACCCTCCACGTTAGACTTGGAACCCCTTGAAACCACTATGTAATGATTTTTCTTTCCATAGAGAACAGACTAAATTTTATTCAGATCTTAATAAACCCCAAGTAAATTACTGAGTGATATTTAATATCCTGATCTAAAGTTGGGATTTAGATTTTATTTTCATATCCAAATATTTTTACACTACTTGCCAAGAAGTAGGTCACGCCAAATGAGAAAGATCCCTATCTCCTTTGAGATGAGTTATTAATTCAAAACATCTTCCAACTACTCTCATAAGTTAGAAATTTTAGGTCACATATAAAAGAAAAATGAATTAAACAGTGTTCTGAAGGAATTCATTGTTCTACCATGGTAATCAGAAACTTGACCAACTGAAATCCTTTTCACTTAAGCCTTACTACTATGAAAACTGCATGTGTGTGTGTGCGCGCATAACATTTATTTTTATCTTTTGATTACTGTTAAATAAATAAAATTCTTCCTTAATGATTCATTCTAAAACCTTAGTTGTCATTGCACAATTCTACTGATGTAAATGTTAAATATGCCTAGGTGGCAAGAACAAAACTCTGTCTCAAAAAAAAGTAAAAAAAAAGAATAGATTGCAGGCAGATTCTCAAAATTCACCTTAGAGTTGTTAGTTTTTTTAAGCATATTCCTTATATAAGTTGCTTACTTGTCACAATATCTTTCTCTGTAAGTAAAAATTGAGGGGCAAAAAGGGTGATTGAGGGTTCTAGTCAGCTAAACTCTAATTCACAGTTGACTTTTTATTATTAGTTTTTTAAAAGCCTCTGCAAAATAAATTGTATTATATAAGGTAGAATTAGATCAATCTTGTCATTTGATCTATTATCAAAACTCCCTACCAAAAATCATTAAGAAAACTTAACAATAAGACCAGTAAAGAAAGCGACCTCACAGCTGCAATTCATATGCATGAAGTTGACTTCAAGCCCAGCATGTGTTGCCTGAGGACAGCGTGAGGAAAACAATCAAAACGTCAACAGATATAAAAAGGCATAAAGTATGAGGCAACAGAGTGGGTTTTGAAGAATAAAAAAGTCATATAATATGACATAAGGAGGGTGGAAGAGCAGAGCTGGTAGCTAGGTGAAGAGGTAAAGTGTTACTCAGGAAGGGCCCAAAGAACCACAACCGCCCTGAAAACTCCCCAGCACAATTGTATATAGCTGTGGCCAACATTGTGCTGCAACCACCTGCTTTTCTGTCTTTCAGTTTCTCCTCTTCATTTGTTCTTTTCCCCAGCATCCCCTATTTGTCTCAAAACTTCTTTGCTTTTTCACAAAGTTAGTCAGCTTTAGAGGACAACAAGGGTTGAAGGGAGGAGTAGGTGTACGCTCCAAGTTTTCTTAACATCATGTCCCTTTTCTTGAAGAAAATGTAGCACAAAGAAGCATACACATGGATTTCAGTGACTTCCCTTCACCAAGACCAGGGGGCTTATCATATTGAAGATTTGCACTTGTGTGTTTACAATCTAGTTAGTTAGGCTCTACAAGCAAACAAAAAATATATGAGGATAAAGCTTTGTAACAATATGTGCAGCTATTTATTCCATAGTGGGAGGGCCATGTGATTTGAAGCATACAATACTATTACAAAAAATTTCAAGCAAAAAGATAAGGACTTGGAGTGAGACAATGACAAATAAGACAAAGAAAGGAAATTCATACAAGCTTAAGACAAATTCCTATGTAGGAAGAGTAGTGACTGTCATTATACCAGCTGTCTCAAAGATACAGAGTATGGCCATATTCCATGAAAAAAATAGATACTACTTTTGTGTGTACATATAGCTTATACCACAAAATAATATAACTCTTAGTTCAAATTAGGAGCTCCTTGTACCCAGAAAACAACTTTTATTTAACTTTTTATTTTCAACTCCTAGTTTATTACCAGGAACATGATAAATACGTAGAAAAATATTTGCTGAATAAATAAATCTCTAGTCTCTCTTATTACCAAGCATATACATTCACAAAATGTCTAGCTTAGATCAGAAGTATAGTCTGATCCTGAACAGAATTTTTAAATCTGTTTCAAGTCAACTGACCTATACAGTAATCCAACTGTTAAAGTTTTATTTATAACAATATGCTCCAACAGTATGAGAGCCAAGACAACAGATACACCTTAAACAGACTGTGTTAACTGGACAACAATAGCACTAAAAAGCAACAAGAACTAAGTTCAGATAAGATATAACACATATTGTAAATATACATAAAACATTACTTGTTAAACACTGAAAACAAAAGTAGACAGTACCTAAAAGCAATTGTGGCATGATAGTAACAAGATTGATCAAATGTTCATCTTGACATGACTTGGACTAGCTGGACTAGAACAGGGAGGCCCTAAACTCTATGTGAACGTCCTTCACTGTCAGTTCCATCTTAGGTTCAGACTTCACCCCTCTCCCATACACTCACATGCCTAACTACAGACATTCCCTACCTCAACTTTCTTGTTATTGCAATGTTTGACTCAGTTCCTTAAATTTCCGGATCATCCTCAGCAGTTTCCCACACTCTCTTCTTTCCATACCCACCTATCCCCCAGCCTCTGCATATAAAGGCTTCCCCTACCCACTCCTTCCTTGAAATGTTTCTGGCTTAAGCTTTGAGCCCTATTATAATAGCCTTTGACTGCAATTATCCCTTAATAAAAGTCTTTCTTTACTAATGCCTAGACTGCCTCTCTTTCACTGACCATATGAAATTCTGTAACTAATCTAATCCTGGCTTAGGAAGATACTGTGTAACTCTGAGCAAAAAAAACTACTCCACCTCTTGAGACCTGTTAATTTCCCGTCTAATAAAATCATTTTGCCTGGGGATTAATGGTCCCTGATGCCCTCTCTTGCACCATAGCTCTATGAGTCGAGGATACCAGTTGTTCCTGGAAGAAGAAATGACTAATAACACATCAGTCAGATTTTACTGCTTTGCTTGTTTCTGGCTATGTAAACCTTGGCATTTTAACCCCTTAAACTCTCTACTAAACTCATTATCCATCTCTTGAGGAGTCTGAGCTTCTAGCTCATGGAACATAGCATTGTACACAAACAAAATGTTGGCATGCCACATAGAAGTAAACAGATGAGGTGACTCAAGGATGGAAGTAAGCAGGCTGGAAGCTACAGCAGCCCCCGCGGTTCCCTCCCAGTCCTCACATAGAGATCAACATTTTTCCCACTTCTGAATCCCATTCACAGCACACACCAGTGTGTTCTGGCACAAACATCAGGAAGCTCAGCCCTAAGGAGTTTTGAAATGTTGGATTCTGTTCTAGACATCTGAGTATACCAGAGAAGGTCTGGAGTCAAAGCAATCACAATTGCTTTGACTGGACTCTGGGATTATTTCCCCAAAGTTTAGAACTCCCATGAAATAATCAATGTTCCTCAGATATTTTACTAAGCTTAAATATCCATGGAGATGTAAACTCAGAGAGGACCCTATTTCCTCTTTCCCTCAGCTTCTTTCTCAAGCAAAGCTGAAAAAATATAAAGAGAAATAGAATAACTCTCTATTCAGAATATAGCTGTGGTTCTGGTGATAGATATTCTCATATTTGTAAACAGGGAAATTTGGGTCCTGAGGTTAGACAGTTGATTGATCTCTAAGCTACAGTTTCCTCACCTATAAATAAGAGGGAAATAATAATGCCCACTTTATGGTGTCATTTGATGGATTAAATGACATAATGCATTCAAAGTGTTTAGTAGAGGTGTGTCCCATAGGAAAAGGAAGACTTCAATAAATTTACTTCCAGCTTCAATCGCTCATTCTTACCCTACTTTCTAGATTTCTGTTGTCTGTCTTAACAATGACCAAACTTGTCAGACAACATTTGATAGCACAGCCTCTTAGAAAAATACTACTCAAGGAGGGAGATCCAAGATGGCCGATTAGAAGCAGCCCAGGATTGCAGCTCCCAGTGAAAGTGCGGAGGGTGAGTTGACACCACATTTCTAGATGGATTTTTATTGCCCACAGACCAGGAGATTCCCAGGCAGAGGAGGCCCATGGGTCGCCAGCACGGCTGCTTTGGCCCGCGAGGCTGTTTTGGCAGGCACGGTGGTTCTCCATACAAAATACACGGGTCCGGGCACCATTTTAGCTGGCGATTGGAGCTCCTGGGATAGAGAGTTACCCATTCATTCAACAGATTAAAAAAAGGGTGGGGGACTGAAACAGGGAGGCAGGCCAAGAGATTCCCAGGCAAAAAAGCACCACTAATCTCAGTGCAACTGTTTTGGCAGGTGCAGTGGGTCGCTGCAAGGGAAATCACACAGATCCTGGCACCTTTTCAACAGGCAACTGGAACATCTGGGACACAGACTTGCCCATTCAACTCAAAAAAAAGGGCTCTGAGGCAGGGAGCCAGGTGATCAGGCTCGACTGGTCCCACCCCGACAAAAAACAGCAATCTGAAACGCTCTGGATTGAGAGTTTCACAGCAAGCACAGCTGAACCCGGGACAGTCCAGCTCTGTGGGGGAGAGGCATCTGCCATTACTGAGGCAGTCCACCACTATGGAGGTAGTCCGCCATTGCTGAGGCAGCCCACCATTGCTGAGGCAGCCCGCCTTTACAGACAGAGTGTACCATTATAGAGGTGGGCCACGATTGCCAAAGCAGTTCTAACTATACCCGTATAAACAAGACTGCAGGGAAGTTCACACAACAGCTGGGCGGAGCCCACAGCAGCTCAGCAAAGCCTCTGCAGGCAGACAGTGACTAGGCTGGCTCCTGGTGGGGCAGGGCAGCCCTGAAAAAAGGCAGCAGGACAACAGAAACTCATAAATAAAGCCCTAAATCCCTGGGACAGAGCACCTGGAAAAAAAAAGGGGGGTTTTATAAGTTCAGCTGCAGCAGACATAAACGTACCTGCGCAGCAGCTATGAATGAACAATGGAGCTCACAGCTCAGCATGTGAGCTCCTATAAAGGATACACTGTCTCCTCAAGCAGCTCCCTGACCCCTGTATATCCAAAGAGTCACCTCATAAAGGAGAGCTCAGACTGACATCTGGTGGGTATCCTTCTGGGACAAAGACAGCAGAAGAAGGAACTGGCAGCAACCCTTACTGTTCTGCAGCAGCTGCAGGTGATCCCCAGGCAAGCAGGGCCTGGAGTGGACCTCAGCAGTCCTACAGCAGAGGAGCCTGAATGTTAGAAGGAAAACTAAGAAACAGAAAGAAATAACTTCATCATCAACAAACTTCATCAATGAATGTCCACTCAAGAGACCCAATCTGAAAGTCAACAACTACAAAGACAACAGGTGGATAAATCCACAAAGATGGGAAGAAACCAGCACAAAAAGGATGAAAACACCCGAAATCAGAATGCCTCTCCTCCTATAGGGGATCACAACTCCTCACCAGCAAGGGAGCAAAGCTGGATGGAGAATGAATGTGATGAATTGACAGAATCAGGCTTCAGAAGGTGGGTAATAAGAAATTTCTCTGAGCTAAAAGAACATGTTCTAACCCAAGGCAAAGAAACTAAGAACCTTTAAAAAAGGTTTTATGAAATGCTAACAAAAATAAACAGCTTAGAGAGGAATATAAGTGAATTGATGGAGCTGAAAAACACGAGAACTTCACTAAGCATGCATTAGTTTCAACAGCCGAATTGACCAAGCAGAAGAAAGGATATCAGAGGTCGAAGATCAACTCAATGAAATAAAATTAGAAGGCAAGATTAGAGAAAAAAGGGTAACAAGGAATGAATAAAGTCTTCAAGAAATATTTGACTATGTGAAAAGACCTAATCTACATATGATATGTGTACCAGAATGTAGCAGAGAGAATGAATCCAAGCTGGAAAATACTCCCCAGGATATTATCCAGGAAAACTTCCCCAACCTAGCAAGGCAGGCCAATATTCAAGTCCAGGAAATACAGAGAACACCACAAAGATATTCCTCAAGAGGAGCAACCCCAAGGCACATAATCGTCAGATTCACCAGCGTTGAAATTAAGGAGAAAATTCTAAGGGCAGCCAGAGAGAAAGGTCGGGTTACCCACAAAGGGAAGCACATCAGACTCACAGCAGATCTCTTAGCAGAAACCCTACAAGACAGAAGAGAGTGGGGGCCAATATTCAACATCCTTAAAGAAAAGAACTTTCAACCCAGAATTTCATATCCAGCCAAACTAAGCTTC